>BQNB010058612.1:0-37686 GCA_026074375.1 Tanacetum coccineum | reverse complement strand
TTGTGCAAAACCCAAACCCGACGCACCCTCGCTGTGGTGGTGGTCGCGGTGGTGGTGGCGTAGGGACGACGATGAAGACAAGATGATGATGATGATGATGGTGTGGTGTCGGCGGTGGTGTTGGCAGCGGCTGCTGCCGTCGGTGGTGGTGATGGGTTTAGGCGCGTGGCGGAGAGTGGTAGTGGGGATCAGGTAGATCGGGTCACGAGGGGCATTTTTGGAGTTGGCCAGAAAAGTTTTCCGGCGGCGACGACGGCGGCGGTGGCCGAAATGGGGTGTGGCTGGCGGATTTTTGAGAGAGAGTGTGTGAGGCTTGTGTGTGTGTTTTTATATATATAATGAAATAAAAGTTATAAAATTTATATATATATTAAAACTTAAAATTAAATGTGACAAGTCACAAATAGATGGGGGTAAATTTTGCAATTATTTTCACAGGGACCTAAATTGTAAATTTTGAGTATTATTTTGTAGAATAGTGGTTCGGGACTCGTTTGAGCGACTTAACGGATGATTCAAGACACGAAACTTGCGCCATTGCGTTCGGAATAATTTTTCCAACAAAAATGAGTATTCATTTGATAGTATTTCATAAATATTTTTATAACATTTATAGAAATGTTCGTTATTTATTTAGTGACCCGGTTACACCTTGTCCGTAATAAAAAAATTGATTTCAACTCGAATATTCGCGTTAACAACAACGCTTTTGGAATAAAATGTTAAATGATTTTATTTAATATTTTTATTAAATAAATAGTGATAATCAAAAATAATTTTAATTATTTTTGTGTGTCGGTACCCGTTGTGTGCAGTTTTCAAAACTTTGCGAGGCTGTTTTAGCCCTCTTCTGCTTGTTTTCAAGTCTCGGGTAAAACTAAAAAGTTGTCTGAAATATCGTTTTACATCAAATTGCTTTAGGGTCCGAATCGTGAAAACGTGATTTAGTGGTTCGTTTTTAATAAATCAACTATGAATTAATATATATCCTTTTTCGTTTTCGAATCAAATAAGTTAAAAATAACTTTGTACTCGAGGTGTGTAATAATAAATATGATTTATTATTGAAATATGTTCCGAAAATTTTACCAGTTATGCGGTAATCGTTTTTATGTGACAATAAAAGACCAAAAGTCAAAAAGTCAAGTCAGACTTGAAGAGTCAAAGGTTAAAATAGTCCTTTAAAATTCCGAAAATTCCTGGATGTTACAGTACCTACCCCTTAAAGAAATCTCGTCCCGAGATTAAATTTGTGTTAACCGATTGTGTGACCAAGAAAAGACTTAAGATTTAATAAACTCGTTCTAAAAAAGGACGCTGATAACTTTATTCCGCAAAATTCGGTGTTTTTAATTGCTCAATTACAAAAATTTGGCTAGGTTTGTCCAGGATATTTAATCCATCAAAATGGGTATCTCAAAATATATCATTACAGATCTTATGACTGGTATAACCGCGTTATAGGGAAAGTCTCATTATAGTGAAAACCTCAAGAAGAAGGTGTAGTCGCGTGAGTATGTTTGTATAAGTTTCTAAATGTCCGAGGACGGAGTCTCGTTTCTACTATCTGTAAGGTTCGATGATTCACATCAACGTGGCTTATGGATGTAAGTACCCAACTTACTTGGCAATACTAGGATGTATCGCGACCTAAGTCTTCCTACTAGTGGCCCGAAATGAATAGTCCAACTATCTATTTCGTCGATAGGTGTTTACCTCGTTTAAGGCGGGATTGCATTACCTATTGGCTAAAGTTGTATCAGTCGGGACCGCTCCAGGACCCAACCACGGCAACTATAACGACGAGAACTATAACAAACGGTGATGGGATGCAGAGGGTGAGGACCCCCCGAGAAACAATATCCCCAGAATAAAGTTCAACAAATGAGAGGAGCTCGCGGGAGAGCTTATGCGATAGACGGCGGATTATGGTACTCAGTCGTTAGTTCGAGGACGAATCAACTCCATCAACTCAAGTGTGTAACAAGTCTGTTAGTTCCACGAACAGTTCGTGATCGCGAGGATTAGCAACGGCAAAAGTAATAACTTAAGAATGAGATAAGGTAGTTCCAAGCGAGGCCTTAAGATTCTGCTGAGTGGCAAGACACGATTGTGTCTCTAGACCCTTTTAACGGATTCTGGTGATTATCGAGTTCAGGTTCATACTCGTGTCATATCGGATACCATTAAGCCCACTCATTTATAATTCATTATTTGCATAAAGAAGCGTCCCAATTTATGTAAATAATAAATTTATAAACTTATGGTTCGGGGATTTACAATTTATTTATTTAAATGAAGAGGCGTCCCAATCCTTTCAAATAAATAGATTATAAATCATCCTACTTAATAATTTCTGATGCAATACGCGTACTCACATAACCTTCAAGGTGATGGATAACATGACGATGCATGTGCTTCTAATGAGTATGGGGCGAGTGTTCCAAACTCGTCTTCGGAGACGGGGAGTAAAACTATCAGGGAAATCGACATAGTGTTCAGAATAATGGATGAGTACTCGATTAGAGTAGATGAGGTAAAGGTCCTTATGAACGAGTCAACATAGCAATTATCATATCAATCCTTATATTACAAGTCCCGCCCATACAAGGCTTGTAATACTTAGATTCATACATAATTCCATGTAAACAATATCCCCAGAATAAAGTTCAACAAATGAGAGGAGCTTTTGGGAGAGCTTATGCGATAGACGGCGGATTATGGTACTCAGTTGTTAGTTCGAGGACGAATCAACTCCATTAACTCAAGTGTGTAACAAGTCTGTTAGTTCCACGAACAGTTCGTGATCGCGAGGATTAGCAACGGCAAAAGTAATAACTTAAGAATGAGATAAGGTAATTCCAAGCGAGACCTTAAGATTCTGCTGAGTGGCAAGACACGATTGTGTCTCTAGACCCTTTTAACGGATTCTGGTGATTATCGAGTTCAGGTTCATACTCGTGTTCTATCGGGATACATATGCCAACTCATTTATATTCATTATTTGCATTAAAGAATCGTCCAATTTTTTGTTAAAATAATAATTTTATAAACTTATGGTTTGGGATTTACAATTTATTTATTAAATTGAATAGAGTATCCTTTCAAATAAATAGTTTATAAATATCCTTAATTAATAAATTTTCTGAGTGCAATACGCGTACTCACATAACCTTCAAGGTGATGGATAACATGACAATGCATGTGCTTTTAATGAGTATGGGGCGAGTGTTCCAAACTGTAGCATCTCGTATTTTACGGTCAACATTTTAATTGAGCTCTAAATTCCATTTCAAATTTTTAAGGAAATTATTATTTTGTTTTTAGCCGTTTTAACAAAAAATGTTGTTTTAGCTATTTTCGAGTCGTGATTTGGACTTTATCCATTTTAGCGTTCGAGATATCGATAATTTCATAATTTAGCCATGAGAGCTTATTTTATTTTATTTTTATTAATTTTCATATTTTATCCGCGTTTGGCTGAAACCGCGTCAAAATAGTATTTATACAATTTTTAATATTTCAATTAAGTGTTTTAAAAACAAATATTGTGGAATAAGTGTTTTAGAAAAGTAATAATAATAATATAATTTATAAACATAACATATATTCCAAACACTCTTTTTAATTGTTTCTTTGTTTAGACTCCATCAAAACTAAAATCCAAACACCCCCCTTATATTTATTTACCTCTTTCACTAAAAACCAAACACACACACACACATTTGATAAAAACATCTCCCTCCCTACTCACTCCATGGTTGCCAATTTCAACATATCACCACATCATTTTATAATTGATTGAACATATGTTTTAGATCATAACCCTCATCTTAGACCAACCTAGCATAAAAAAAAAAAAAAAAAAAAAAAAAAATAAAAAAAAAAAAAAAAAAAACATGTTTGGTCGAAATATTTTCATGAAGATTTAAAAGTGTTTTTGGGGGCTTTTCTTGAAGTTTTTGATTGGGGTTTTATATTATCAAGTGGGAAACATTATTTTGGGTTTTTAGAAGCAAAGTATTGAAAGATTTTGGGTGCTTCTTGGTCCGAAAATCAGCCACCAAGTCAAGTGGTTGTTTGTGTTGATTAACTAATTTTAATCCTAATCTTGTAAGTTTAATCTTTAATTCTTGATTTCTTTTGATTTTTGGCCATGCATTTTAGCCATGGTTCCTGGAAATAATTATATTTTTGATGTATGAGATATGTGGAAGAGATGTATATGGCATTGCATGTGATTGGATAGTTTTATAATTGATGTTTGGATGGATTTCTA
The DNA here is from genome assembly GCA_026074375.1 of Tanacetum coccineum. Classification (NCBI taxonomy): domain Eukaryota; kingdom Viridiplantae; phylum Streptophyta; class Magnoliopsida; order Asterales; family Asteraceae; genus Tanacetum; species Tanacetum coccineum. The sequence goes on along the minus strand of BQNB010058612.1, from coordinate 33,407 downwards.
GGTAGTTTTATGGACTATTTTTAGATCAGTAGCAAAACGTGGATTTTCCCAATACTTTTTGGCCTAGAGCCTGTGAATAAATTACATGGTTGGATAGATATAGTTATAAGGTTCATGTGGCTAATTGGATGGTTTATCAACTCCTCCGGATGAGGGAGTTATGGCCGTTTTACGAATTGTTCTCAAATCTTTATAAAAAAAAAAAAACCATGCTAGTCAAATCTGGAACATTGTTTGGAAAACGAGTTAAACTCCAAGTTAATGCTCTAAAATGTAGGATAAGAAAACTAATCTCAGTAGTGTACATCTTAATCTAACTTCTCCAAGTGGATTCACTTTAATAGCTATTACGGTTTGGAAAATACAACAAAATTAGTGTTTGGTAGGAAAATTTGGGACTGCTGCAGACCAGCAGTATAAATGGGTTAATTACAGCAAACTTTTGGTCTAAAAAGGTCTGCATTATTTTATGGGAGTGTGGAAATAATTTCAAAGTACATGTGTCGAGTTGGCTAGAGCCATATCTCCTCCGGATGAGTGAGATATGACCGATTTACGGAAACTAGTCAGTTCTGAACTACTGTTTGAAAAAGGGATTTAACTCCAGATTATTTTACTAAAGTGTTGGGTTTTAAAACATGGTTAAATACTAGACATCATAAGCTTTCATCTCTCTTTCGATTCAACTTTATTGCTATTATATAATAGGATTTATGGCCAAAACCGTAAGTGTTAGAAATTCAACAAACTTTCTGTTTTGAGTTATGATTAGTAAAAACTCATTTCCCGTGGATTGGTAAATGGTTTGATTAAAAGGCCAAATGTTATGGAAACTAGACTTAAGTATCTTTCCATGGATGAAAGCCCCATCCTTCTATCTTTTATAGGTTAAGAGATATGGTCTTGTAAAGTTGACTAAAAATTTCATTGCAACTTTGTTTTACCACTTTTTTGAGAATAAAGTGTGGCATCAGAGTAATAATATAAGCGAGATATTAGTAGACACTTAAATGTTTGTATAACGTGCAGGTTATTCGTTTTACCAAATTTGGGATAAAAATACTTCGGTTAAGTTATAATACAATGCCATGCATATCTTGGAAACATATCTCGTGATCATTCGATTTATTTTTACATAACAATCTTCTTTATCATTCTAAGCCGCATCACATCTTTTAGGTTGTGCTTAGAAGCTTCTCGCTCGTCCGAAGATCCATATCTACTTCTGGTCTTCATCACTCCTTGGTGAGTTCATAGCCCCATCCTTTCTTCTTTAATTGTTTTCATAACTATTTTCGGGGTGAGAATACATGCTTGTTTTACTAAGCAAAAATTATTGATTCCAATTTCATAAGCGTTACATGAATGTTTTTACTAAATATTTTACTTGCTTTTTACATGATTTCTAATACATGTTTGATACATGGTTGTTTACCACTGAATTTATTAAAGCTTAAATTACTTACTAAATGATTTGAGATCATTGTTTATCTATTTACAAAACAGTGAGTTTTGAACATATACCTGTTTTAAACTAGACACAAGTGCTCTGAAGGTATTTTGACGTTATGCGAATTAGTAGGTATGTATTGAAAGACCCCTAATATCGTGATCGTTAACTACCTGTGATAGGTAGACGCTAGTGTAATAAATAGGCCTATGGGGTGACTCCTCGTCCGGGGTTTGAATCCTTTTGGAACACCCACTTACAACGGATATATTATTCTGGAAGTTATAGGTATATGGCAATAATACCTAATCTTTTGGGGAAAACTATTTTTTTCTCGTCCAAGGGATCGGTTGTCACGAGCTCAATGCGATAATCCTGTTACTTGACACTGCATTTGTTGCATTGTCGTTAGCTAATCTTATTTTACCTTTGTTGGGGGTTTCCACTAATAGCATACATTGATTAATTAATTAACTTAGATTTCGACAACAATTCTTTTAAATGTTGTGTTAGCCTCAAAAATATTGAGTCGAACATGAAGTTCGTTCATTATGTATTTAAGTCTCGGTCAATCAATTAGTTAACGTTGTAATAGAAATGTATCGGGAATCGGGCTCGATAGTTAATCTAATATTGTATATGTTTCGGGTTTAATCCTAAGCAAAACCCGAGCCTGGGTCCTAGTCAAATATCCCGAACGTCACTTAATGTGTAGGGGTATATAAGTAACTTTTCCACCTAGGAAAAGTAAGTTGGTTCATTTATAAAAATTCCATTTTCCTTTTTCTAATTTCTCTCTACTCGCTTCTCTCTTTCTCTCTCTAAATCAACTTACTTTCTTTCTCTAATTTCTAGTTCTAAATTCGTGTATGATTGTATGAAGTAAAGTGTTATTCGGGATCCTACAATTGGCATCAGAGCTAAGGGTGGATTCGTGGTTGATTATTGTGGTTAAATAGCAAATATTCGTGGCTTATTTTGTTCAAGAACACCCCACGGCTCAAAATAATTTTTTTGGGCTTATTTGGTGGTTGATCGTGTTGTTTTTCTTGCTATTATTGCTATAGAAGTTGTATGTTGCTATTACAAGTGATTTTCAAGCCTCAAGTTTGAAATCAAAGCTTATAAGGTTTGATTTTTTTTGTGTTCTTCGTGGAGGGTTGCTTCATTTTTGAAGATCCACAAAGAAACACGTGTTTTTCTAAGTTCAAGCTTATAAGGTTGGTTCCTAGTACAAGTTTCTAGCTCATTTCGTGGTTAAAAGGCTTATTTGAGTTGATTTGCCAAAATTCGAACTTAGTGTTCTTCGTGGTGGTTTGAGTATTATATCATTGTTCTAAGCGGCGGTTTGACAGAAAAAGGGACAAGATCCACGTTTTAAGGAAAAGGTAGGAGGCGGTTTGATATAAATTTGGAATATACATAATAGCCGGGGTGGAGTTGGTTAATTATAAAGTGGCGAGTTGCCATTTTTTGGTGGCGGTTTGAACAGGTGTAAAGGCGAGTTGCCTAAATATGCGGTGGTTTGACAAAGTCTCGCGGCGGTTTGATTTGTTTAATTAAAGGCAGCGATTTAATTTTAAAATTCAGACGACGGTTTGCTCACCATAAGCCGACGGTTTGGTTAATTTAATTGGTGGCGGTTTGCTCTCTTTTAGACAGCGGTTTATCTATGTTTTGTCGACGGTTTGCCTAATTTGTAATGGCGGTTTGGTTATATGTAGGCGGCGGTTTGCTTGATATTCTTGATGGCGGGTTGCTTAATTTATTAAGTAAAATTCTTATATGTCATCTTTGGACTTTGACTTTAAAGACACACATTAAACCTTAAAAATTTTCCAAAAAAAAAAAAAACATCATAACTAAACATAATCAAGGAATTAAAAGACATTATTCAAACAACAAACAAACCTTAAACAACAAACAATCAATCATTCACGGTTTTCTATTGATTTTGTAAATTTTTATCGGTTCTAATCATAGACTTGTAAAATCCCGTGAACGACTATGATTCAAAACCACACACATCAATCACATCACATCCAAATTAAGAAATCCAACAAATCTTTTTCACTTCATTCAGATAAATAGAAAGAAAGATACCTTATATCGTAGTTCGGAATCAGAAAACAACAAAATCAGAATAATTTCAAGACTATCAAAGAAAAGCTTGTATGCGGTATATTTTCAACGCTTCATTCACACCTCAAGCGTCTTTCAAAACAACGACTTAAAAAGGGAATAGTCGAAAATCCGAGAGGATTTCGGACGCATCAAGCACGCGTTGCAACACTCTTTGGTCAAGATTTTTGGTAAGACTTTTTACGGCACGTTGTTCATAGAATGGATCAACTTCAAAAGTAACTTGATAACAACGGAATTTAAGTGATTTGATCATGGCTTCTTTAAACGTTCTCGAGATACAGTTTCAGATGATTCTCAGTCAAGATTTTTTGAATGATGAATATAATTGTAATGACACGCAACTACTTTCTACAATACAATCCAACTGATATTCCAGGAATTAATGGAGACACTTGGTTCCAATCATGGAATATGTCAAAAAGTCGATTGATGAAAGAGCACTGCATAAAAGAGAGCATGACAGCAGGGTGAATGAAAGACAGATACAAACGACAATGGAAAAGGTTGATACGAGTAAAGCATTGGATGCTAGTTCAGTTATCATTAAAAGCAATGGGACAGAATCACAAAAGCAGGATACAAGCAGCAGATCAGGGAATGATGCACATGTTGATGATGCAGATATCAGACCCATATATATGATGAAGAGCAAAGGCTTGAGGTACAATATAACTACTTTAAATTTTAAAATAAAAATAATAAAATTTTTAAAAATCATGGCTAAAGGACAACAACATACTGAGCAACCTGAATTCATTAATGAAGGAGAGGTTGACCAGAATACTGAACAATGTCATGACACTTGTCCTTTGCCTGTTAAATTAACTGATGACAAGACAATTGAACTCTCAAATCAATTACTCGAGTCTAAAATGCTTTTCTCAAAAAGAATGTCAGCCTGTGTCAAAAGATTTTCGCAAAATTCGATGGCACATTGTATTAATCTTAAAACTACAACTGGAAAAACTAATGTTTTAAAATCAGGGCAAAGAGTAATTATTGAAAGAGGAAGGTAATGAAGCCAAGGGATTAATAAGACATCGATGAAATTGAAACTAATAAAGATCGAATTGGAACTTAGTGTGGCTAAATTACCTTGCAGAGATGAGCTTGTTACATTAAGCGAAAAAGAGGCACTTGAAACAGATGCACAAGATATTTTTGATTCTTCATACGACACGAGTCAGACCAAATCCAAGAATGACTCTTTAATGGAACAACCTGAACTAAAAGTCTAATGAAAAATGCTGAGTACTAGCTCGAAGATTCAGAAAAACGGGGTTTGCCCATTGCAACATTAAAATATGAGTTAAGGAAACTAACAGGAATTAGTGTGAATTACTAAGATTGCAAAACCATCAATCATTGGAACCGTTTTACAATACACATAGAAACTAATAAGTTGTTAGGACAACCGACTGCGTTTAAGTTGAACGACCTAAATTTCAAAAACACGGTTTACCTCCAAGTTGATGTGCAACAAACTTACCTTGTCAAAACCGTCACTACACATTATCTACCCTAGAGAAGAGAATCTGGCCCATGCGAACCTCATACACGGATTGCACCTAGCAATCTAGGTATAGCTCAAATGACAATAGTTCATTTATTTTTTTTTAATAATCACTACTGGAGGGGCTATGAAAAAGGACTCAGAACACTCTAGGGATCTAGAAATTTTTCTGATCCAACATTTTGATGCTCGGACATGTCAGAAAAATGTCTCTTTAATGCAAATCATGATTCTCGTGTTACAAAATTCTGAAAGAAGTCAAACTCGCGTGTAAGGTTCCAACCAATAAGACAACAGACAGAAACAAACCTGCTAGAGCAAATAAGGGTTGTAACGAAAACCAAATAGACAGATCTTCAAAACCGGACATAGGTTTTCATTAAATGGACTTCACTGTGCATGAGAAATATACAAGTCCTAGATCTTTGTCTTAGGTGCAAACCAACGGGTAGAATTCACAGACTGCTTGTCTTAGATGGGTTCCAACCGGAAAGTATTTACCTCTATCCAACAAAGGTTGACAGTGAAACCCCCCAATGGGTCAAAGGAAGATATCACTAACCAATGTGAAGCGAACAAGCTTTGATGTTAGTGCAGGATACTCTCTTTAAGTACAGGTACATCGTCTATCCTATAAAGAGGACTCAGAGTTTGGGTTGCGGAAACGACATTTATTCAGAAAAGGGCTTCAGGAATTTTGATTTGATGATCAAATAATGAGTTTGATACACAGCGTTAAGCCTCGGTATCAATGTCAAATGGGTCTGTGAAAATTAACACTTCTGCCCGTTTCTCAATGTTTCAGATGATGTGGTCAAACAGTTCAGACTCGCCACAACGCAAGAGATGGTCTATTGAAAAATGTTCTTAAGGCCTCATTCCTCAGGACAAAAGGCGTCAGATTATGACAAATCTTTTCTTGCACCCGTTGCCCCCAAGACAAAATGTTTGTTCTAAGCAGAAAAGACCAGATTCGTCAGATCATGGTTGGAATTTCTCTTCAGTCCTTAATTGATGAATATTACAATCTTAAACATGGTCAAGCTGAGGAAACACAACAATGATCAAGCAAATCCGAATGCTTGTTTCAGAAGCTGAATTTATCAATCTTTTTTGTCACACCCCTGACGGGGGCTGGGAACGGAATACGTGTTGAGGCTGTATGACGTCATCATAATCGACACAAGGCACAAGAGAAGACCACTAATGGACGTTTTGAAAATCATAACTCGTTGCATTGTTTAAAAATAAGTAAGTTTTACATGATTTAAAAGAAATTAAACATTTGCGGAAGCATAAGTAAAATGTAGCGGAAGCATAAGTTTGGTTTTCAAAAGACAACGAGTATGATATTTTGATAAGTCTTGAAAGAGTATCATATTGAACGTAGGACTCACCTAGCACATCAAGAAGTCAAAGCTAAGCATGAGAACAATGCTAAAACGGTCAAACATAAAGTTGAGTGAATTATAGGTTTACGTAAAACATTTATAGGACCAAAACGTTTAGTGAATACGCTTACTCAAATGTATTACGAAAAACATTTAATAATCAGAAACGTTCAACCAAAGTAGTGTGGACCACAAGTTTACAATACGGCACGCGACTGTTTAGGAAGAAATAACTTTGTACAAAGCACATGCGTCTATTATCAACATACAATATCGCCTGAAAGTGTATACTATTTGCGCCTAAGCTCATGACACCGATGCTAATTTAAGTCAACAGGCATGTACATCTGTTGCAAGTATCCTCGCCCTAAGCGGTGTCCCAAACAAAGACCACCATAAAGTATAATCGACATTGACATATATCGTTTGTTCTTGGCAAACTCGAACAGTGAGCGATACTCACCCGGATAGGATAATTAGTCCCAATAGATCTATTTATTCACTCGCGCTCCCTCAATCCGGCTCCTTTCGGTCGAGAAAATTAACAGTTCTGATAGTTGGGAGGAGTAGGTTTGTAAGATACTCTAGGCAACACGTAATAAGTAGGAGATGGTTAACTGGAAACACTTGTGTCCCATAAAGAAATAACATTCTTTTCATAAACACTTTAGTACTTAATTCCATAAGTAGAAAAGAGTGTGATATCAATCAGTAACCAGGTTGTAATTAGTGTGTAAAGAGTTTGAAATTCTTTGAGTACGTAACTGAGTTTTGTAAACGAGCATGTTTCTCACCCCAAAAGATAATAAACATTTATTTCAAAACAAGTAGAATGTGGGTAGCTATGAACTCACAAGTATTGAAGGTATTGTACTGTATAGTTAAATATATTGTTTGTAAACGTGCATCTGCGGGTTTAACATTGAAAAGATGAAAAGGCTATGAACTCACCTTGATGTTTCAGAGAAACTAGCAGAAATGCAGATAATAATCACAGCACAAACGGAGAATGGAACAGCTCGACCAAGAAGATGCAGCTTAATTTAACGGCTATATCCTACTACTTAGGATAATGAATTTGGGGGGTTTTCCGATGGATGAGTACATCAACGCGTTACGTTGATAAGGGATTTGGATTACAAGTTGGATGAGTTTGGTGGGTGGTTAAATAAAATACACCGAAAAGAATACACAAGGTATGTAATATATTCCGTATATATTACATATGAAAAAGAAACAATTATATAATTCATGTGGCGAATCATATAGTAAAGACAAACAAACAAAAGAATAAGTCACAACATATAATACTTTACAAGTATTATTTAAGAAATGTGAGAAAATAATCGTAACAATATAATTCGACACGTTTTCAAAAATTACTAATTAAATTAATAAAAAGTTCTTGCGTAAAAGTAAATACACGTTTTAAAGTTATGAATTTGCTAAATGACGTTTTTAAAGTTTGTACAAAAGTTATAGTCGGGAATTATAAAATAATATTTTATAATTTAGTATTTCGTTACGCGTTTTAACTAAACTAGTTATCTTGTTTATACAAGTATAGTTTTCGTTTATTTACCGATTCATTGTATTATTACAAATAAAAAAAATCTTAAAACTATTTAACTTTGTCCTTTTATCGGGTTTTCTAAAATAATAAAGTTTTAGTGAAAATACTAGGTACAGTCATTTTTAGAAATTTCGGCATGACCTTGCCGTTTATACAACGTTTCCCTTATTCATAAATTTCAATATTTTTCCCCTCCATGTTGCAAAATGTCCGTGTTTCGATATATACCTAACAAACTAAATAGACAAAACCAAACACACCTAATGGTTATTAAACCCAAAACCAAACACGCCCTTATGAGCTGTTAAACCCATAACCAAACAGCCCCTTATGGGCCGTTAACACCAAAACCAAACACACCATAACGGGTTGAACCAAACACCCCGTTTGGCTGTTATACAATGAAACAAACGCATCCTTATGGCTGTTAAGCCCAGAACCAAACGAACCCTTAAATGTTGTAAACACCCGTTTGGTGTTATACAAGCGTAACAAACGCACCCTTAGGGCTGTTAAGCCCAGAACCTAACAACGCCTATGGTGTTTTAACAGCCAAACGCACCCGGTGCTTGTATTACCACAACGCATCACATGGTGTTACAGCCAACCAAACGCACCCTTGTGCGGAATGAATCAACCAAACGCACTCTTCGCTGGTGAACAGTAACCCGGACAGCCTAGCTGCTGTCCCATCGAAACAAACACCCTTTTGAGGGTTCATTACCATACTAGCAACCGCACCCTTTTTGGCCGAGAACGAAAAAACCAACGAACCTCCTATGGCTGTGTTTTGAAACGACACGCACTTGGTGCTTTAAATTATACTCAAACGGAACGTTGTGGTGGTGATAACGATGACGAGGTGGTGGTGGCATGGTGTAGCAGCTGCGGCTGCCAGAAAGGGGGGGGAGATGGCGCGAGTAGGTGGCAGCCATGGTGTCGGCTGGAGATGTTGTCGAGGTGGCGAAGATGGTGGATATGGTGTTATGGGTGTGTCTGGATGTGATGGGTTGTGGCGGGGGGGGGCCCCCAACCCCCCACCAGGGGGGGATAGGGGGAGGGGAGGTAGACAGCGGAGGCTAGTGCTTATTGAAGCTGAAGGTGGTGTGGATTGATGTGGCGTGTTGGGTGCGTGCGTGGGATGGTGATGATGTGACGGTGTCGTGGACGGCTGTGGCTTGCGGAATTCGTCCGAAGGGGGGGTGGTGGGCGTGGACGGCCAGTGGTGAGGGGGATGCGGGTAGCTGGGGTCATGAGGATAACATTTGGTTTTGGCCGGAACGCTCGTCGGAAAACTTTTCCGGCGGCGGCAGCATGGTGGCCGGCGGCGGCCGGATATTTTTGGGAGAGAGAGAGATAGTGGTGGTGTGTGAATGGGATTAATTTTGGATATAATGAAATTTTTATAATACTTTTCTATTATATAATAAAAGTTTTTAAGATACGTAGACTCAAGTATTAGAAGTTGAGGGGGAAATATTCCAAATATTCACAGGGATCCTATGTGTAATTGTTGTAGAACTTTTATAAGATAAAGGTTTCGGGTCTCGTTTGGCGACTTACCGGATGAATGTAAAATTAACGAAATTGCGCCCATTGTTTTCAAATATTTTAGATAAAAATGAGTATTTACTTAATATTTCATAATATTTTTATAACATTTATAAAACTACCCGTTATTTATTTGGTGAATCGGTTAAGCCTTGTATGAAATAAAATGGATTTCAACTCGAATATTCGCGTTATCATAAACGCTTTTGGAGGGAACCCAAATGTTAATGATTTTATTTTAATATTCTTATAAATAAATGGTGATATTTAAAATAAATCTTAATTTTTTTTGTGACGGAAAGCATGTGTGCAGTTTTCAAAAACGTTGCGAGGCTGTTTCAACCTTTTGCTAGTTTTCAAGTCTCGGGTTAAAACTAACAAAGTTGTCTGCAAATATCGTTTTTACATCGAATTGTTTTAGGGTCGAATGTGAAAAGTGATTTAGTGGTTCCGTTTTTGATAATTCTATGAATTAAATTATTTCTTTTTGATTTCAATCAAAATTATTTAAAATTAAATTTTTATAAACGACAAACATTTAATAAATAAATATGATTTATTATTTAAATATGTTCCGAAAATTGACGGTTTTTATAGTCTTCACCTTTAAGGAGCGACGGGGGCCCGGTGATATTTTGTTTTATTCGTCCTTGGTTTACTAGTGATTAGATGAGTGGATATACCTTAGGTCCTTGTGGGTTTCCAACGAAAATTGATGTGAACAAAGGTCAAAGATAGGATTTATGCTATCATATGAGCGGAATGGCATCAAATGTAATGAGATCTCTTCAAATGAAAGGAATGGGAATACATGACTGGAAGAAAAAGCCGCATTGGAACATGATTGAATTAACAAGTCGTAATTCTTGAAATGTCGGTTAATGCTTCTATTACATATAGATTTCAAGTTCGCGGCGGCGATACAATTCGAGAAATCATATAACAAAGCACGAGTCAAAGAAGTTCATAGCCAAGAATGATTACATACGGACGAACTCACGCTATCGTCGGATTAAACAATAGCCCAATCATTTATTAATTTGTCACATACAAAAAGAGGCGTCCAATTTGTAGTAGAATTTAGAAACCTTATGGTTTCGGTAATTTATAATTTCCTTATTGAAATGAAGATAGGGTCCTAATTCATTTCATAGTTGAGTATAAATCATCCTACCTAAGTATTTCCAACGGCACAAAAACACGATATCTAAAAACAAGACCGATGTTAAATTTATCAGTGGGTTTGGAGAAAATATGTCCGAGATTTTGATATTATCAAAAGGGAATAAAGTAAAGCCATGAAAAAGTTCAAAGTTAATCGTAAGAGATCAAAAGAAAATAGCCCACATGTATAGGTATTCTTACATAATACCAGTATTGACGCTCCAGGGAGTAAATGAGAAATCAGGAAGTACGCGAAAATCGAAGTGGTCAGTATATATACAATTGACCGATATTAGGTAATAGTAATACGTCATAAGATAGACGTGAGAGGGTGAAATCATAGCCAAATATTATATACTAATTATTAATGTAACAGCAATAGGGATGCAAAAGAGAGCATATAAGTTACCTGAGAGCAAGCGCGCGCAGATATCGGATAATGGTGAAAGACTCATAAATATTTTCGAAAAACGGTTATAGTTAGGTTGAAAAATGACCTAGTTCTCTTATAACAGTAGCTCTGATACCCTCTGATGACACCCAAAATACAATGCCAGCGGGAATACACTGTTGGGGTGCGACTTCATAGTATAGAGTACGAATTACAGAAAACGACCTCAAAAGAGACGTTAATAAAATGTCACATTCGATTAAAACTTCAGAGTAAATTCAGGTCCCAATAATTTATGTTTTAACAAGATTTCAATCGTGACTCATTTTGTATATTTAAGGAAAAATAGTTATCGAATGTGAAGAAAAACGAGTCTAGCGTTTTGTTGATATTCCAGCGTCTCGCATGTCCAATGCTCAACTAACAGATAATAACCTGAGAAAATACATGCAAAACGTCAACAATAATGTTGGTGAATTCATAGGTTTAAGTAAAAGCAGTATTGAAATAGTTCAAGAAATATTTCTGTAAGAAGAGTAGCGTTACCACATTCAAAAGTATGGTTTTCAATCCAAGGTAATGTGTCAATAACCAGTGAGTGAATCATAGATTTTGTAACGAGATAAAAGGAGAACACAGGTATGGGTTCATAGAGTGATTGTTGTATGGACAGTCTTAATCTGTTTCTATTGATTGAGTCATGAACCGAAATTGAACGGTAAGGCTATATCATATGCATTATTGTTTGCCCCGAAGTAGGTATGTGCCTTATACTCAATTCTAAATACAATTGTCGTTGTTGTGTGCTGCGGAAAGGATTCTGATGCATACCAACCGGACAGGGCTGTCAAAACCCAATTGATCTATATATTTGTTACTAGCGCTCACCCATTATAACAATTAAAAGTTATGGTATGTTGGGCGTCTTTTTTGAATAATACTCTATGCAATTGATCTTTATTTGGGTCCAGTCATATACCATAAAGTTTCTGTATCCAGTTTATAAAACAGATGTATCAACATGTATCTCTTGAAATCATGTGTGTGGCAAGTAAAAAGCTTTTGTAATCTCATATTTGGGTCCAGCATACCATAAAGTTTCTTGTGTCCAGTTTATAAAACAAGCATGTATCAAACATGTATTAGAAATCATGTGGTAGATAAGCAAAAGCTTTAGTAAAAACATTCATGTAACGCTTATGTAGTAGTAACCGATAAGTTATTCGGTAAAACAAGCATGTATTCTCACCCCAAAAATAGTTTAAGAAAACCATTAAAAGAGAAAAGGTGGGGCTATGAACTCACCTTGATGTTGCAGAGAAACTAGCAGAAATGCAAATAATAATCACAGCACAACGGAGAATGGAACAGCTCGACCAAGAAGATGCAGCTTAATTTAACGGCTATATCCTACTACTTAGGATAATGAATTTGGGGGTTTTCCGATGGATGAGTACATCAACGCGTTACGTTGATAAGGGATTTGGATTACAAGTTGGATGAGTTTGGTGGGTGGTTAAATAAAATACACCGAAAAGAATACACAAAGTATGTAATATATTCCGTATATATTACATATGAAAAAGAAACAATTATATAATTCATGTGGCGAATCATATAATAAAGACAAACAAACAAAAGAATAAGTCGCAACATATAATACTTTACACGTATTATTTAAGAAACGTAAGAAAAATAATCGTAACAATATAATTCGACACGTTTTCGAAATTCACTTTACTAAATAAATAAAACGTTCTTGCATAAAAGTAAACACACGTTTTAAAGTTATGAATTTGCTAAATGACGTTTTTAAAGTTTGTACAAAAGTTATAGTCGGGAATTATAAAATAATATTTTATAATTTAGTATTTCGTTACGCGTTTTAACTAAACTAGTTATCTTGTTTATAAAAGTATAGTTTTCGTTTATTTACCGATTCATTGTATTATTACAAATAAATAATCTTAAAACTATATAACTTTGTCCTTTTATCGGGTTTTCTAAAATAATAAAAGTTTTAGTGAAAATACTAGGTACAGTAATTTTTAGAAATTTCGGCATGACCTTGCCGTTTATACAACGTTTCCCTTATTCATAAATTTCAATATTTTTCCACTCTTTATCAATCTATGTTGCAAACATCCGCGTTTTATAATATATATATATATCTACGAAATCAAACAAACAATTAAAAAGACAAATATAACTAAACACACCCTTGGGTGTTAGCTGCCAAACAAACGCACCCTAAAGCTGTAAAACAGCGAACCAAACGCACCCTAGTGGGCCGTAAAACGCAGAACCAAACACGCCCTTATGGGCTGTTAAACCCATGACCAAACGCCCCTGTTTGGCAGTTTATACACCAAAACCAAACGCACTCTTATTGTTGTTATTCACAGAACCAAACGCCCCTAAGGCTGATACAACGCAGCAACAAACACACCCTCGGCTAATTACTACAACCAAACGCAGCCCTGTGTGGGTTTAATAACAATCAAACGCACCCCATGGTGCCGAACCCGGATCCAAACGCACCCTTGTGCGAAATGAAACAACCAAACGTACCCTTGTGCGGAAATGGAACAACCAAACGCACTCTTCGCTGGTGCAACCCACAACCGAACGCACCCCCGGCTGGTGCAAAAAAAATCAAACCGAACGCACCCCCGGCTGGTGTAAAAATCAAACGCACCCTTTTTGTGGTGCCAAAAAAAAATGAAAAGAAAGAAAGAAAATAAATAAAACAATAAAACCAAACTTTTAATTAGTTTTGTATAAAAATGAAGGGGATGGTGGCTGTTGCTTGGAGGTGCGTGGCGTCGGGTGGGAGGTGATGACGATGGTAGTGGTGACGAGGTGGCTGAGATGGTGTGGCGTAGAGTGTGGTGGTGTTGTGGCGGTTGTGGTGTGCCGGCTGAAGTGATGGCAGCAAGGTAATGATGTTGATGGTGGATTTATGGTGAGGATGGAGTGGTGAGGGAGAAGGTGGTGTGTCGGCTGTTGGCCGGAGTTGAGGTGGCCGGAAATCTTGCCGGAAAAAGTGGCGGCGCCGGAAGTTGGGAGAGAGGAGAGGGGGAAGGTGTTAGGGTTTTGTGTGTGTGTGTTATGTTTTTATAGAAATGAGAAAAAAAGATATAAATTATATATATATAATAAAAGTGTTAAAAATTTTGAATAGTTGTTAATAGATGGGGGTTATCTTTGTAAATATTTCACAGGGACCTAACGTGTAACTTTTGTTAATTATTGATTCGGGACTCGTTTGGGGTACTTAACGGAGGAAATAAAATGCGAAACGTGCGCCATTGTTTTTCAAATAATTTTTCTGATAAAAATGAGTATTTACTTGACTATTATTTTATAAATGTTTTTATAAGACTTATTTAAAAATCATTATTATTTATTTGGTACCATTTGGTCTCACGGGTAACCTTTGTCCGTAAAATTTAAAACTTTAATTTGAACATTCGTGTTTTAAAATAACCGCTTTTGAATAAAATTTTAAATAATTTATTAATTATTTTATAAAACAAAATGATAATTAATATAAATTTAATTATTTTGGGTCGAAACGAGTTGCGTTCAAAATTTTTGCGAGGCTTAATTTCAATCATTTTCTGCTTGTTTCAAGTCCGGGCAAAACTAAAAAGTTGTCCGTAATGTCGTTTTTATGTCAAACGTCTAGTATAGCCCTCAAATGTAAAAATTCAATTTGGCGGGTCGTTTTTGATAAATCATTTGAAGAATAAAATATAAGTTAGAAAAATAAAATATCAATGAGAGAAATTAATAATTTATAAGTATTTATAATTGTAAATAACTTTCAAAATTTTTACCGGCTACGCGTAATACGTTTTTATGTGAACCAGTAGTAAGAAAAGGTCAAAAAGTCAAAAGTCAAGTCGGACCCAAAAAGTCAAAGGGTAAAATAGTCATTTAAAATATCGAAAATTGCGAGGTGTGACAGTACCTACCCCTTAAAGGAATCCCCGTCCCCGTGGATTACGATTTTTTTTAACCAATTGAGTGATTAGGAACCTAAAAAAAAAAAAAATTTATGGATTTAAACAAGTCAGTTTTAAAAACATGGCGTTGAAAATTTTATTCAGCAAAATTCAATGTTTTGACACTTCTTAATATACAAAAATTTCGGCTAAGTTTGACCAGGTTATTTAATTCATTAATATGAGTATCTTAGAAAAATATCATTACAAGTTTTGTGGTTGATATAGCATGTTATAAGGAAAGTCTATTGATAGTGAAAGCATCAAAGGAGAAAGTGTAGGCGTGTGGGTATGTCTGTATAAGGGTTTAAATGATTTAGAGCAGAGATATCTGTAAGGACCGGTGATTAATATCGAACGAGGCTAAAGGATGTAAGTATTCAACTTACTTAGAAAGTACGAGGAAGTATCGTGACTCAACTCACCTTAAACAAAGGAGGAGAATAAAGTATAACCGAATGGCTCTAATCGTGACTTAATATAGATGCGTCGTAGAACGAGAAATAATAATAATAATAATAACGGAACGTTGCACACAACGTTTAGTAATGAAAAGGACAACCATATGTGTTTGTGCTTTAGTTTTGTCAACAAAATATATTCTTACGACTTCTCAAGTTTATAAAGATGTTACGACGTTCTTACGAAAAGTTACTATTTATAGAAAGTTTATATTTTAGGAAAGTTTTTAGTTTTGGACGTTAATAGCATCCCCTAATTTAATCGTTTCTATGTCTCCAAAAACGAACTATTGAACCCTAATCTTTTAACCCCCAATAATTAGCTTGTAAAATATACATATAAAATGTTGCTAAATTAGAAATTGACTAAACGACAACGACTTTATCATTAGAACAATTCCTAAACCTTCGTCTTAATATTAAGAAGCTCCACAAATATTTTCAAAAACTTTCGACACTTAATAAACTTTTAGAAACATTTTTTTTTTTAAACATCCGTTTACCCTTATTTACAACTCGGACCAACAACTATAGTTTTATAAATCACCCATGAACTTGACCAAAAACTTGACCACAACACTGCATTTTTTCCAAACTAAGTCCAAAACTCCTATTATGGCCAAAACCAATCAACAAAATTCACTATATTCAGCATAACTTTTTATCGCCATCATTGTTGCAAACTCACAATTCCACAATCCACTCAAACAAGAACAATTCGTATATCCGAAATCATCAAAAATCTTTATTAGAATATTTATTCATTTTTATTCATTTAGAAAAAAAATCATAGCACAAACATATGGAGTTGTGAATCAAAAGTATAAGAATACGCAACAACAATAACTATAACAAACGGTGACGAAATGCGGAGAGTGAGGACATTTTGAGAAACAATATCCACAGAATAAAGGTCAACAAATGGGAGGAGCTCACGGAAGAGCTCAGGTGATACGTGACGAAATATCGTACTCAGTCGTTAGTTCGTGGATAAATCAAATCCATTAGCTCAAGAGTGCACAAGTCGGTTAACTCCACAAACAGATCATGATCGCAAGGTTTTGCAACGGAAAGAGTAAAAATTTTAAGAATGAGATAAGGTAGTTCAAGCGAGGCTTCAAGATCCTGCTGAGTGTAAACATAACGATCGCGTTTCAGTCTTTTAACGTATATTCGTGTGATTATCATTTCAGTCATACTTAAGTCATATCGGTAGTAGTTCCCGAAATCTATAGTCGTAGTGTCGAGTGTTTCTTATGAACTTTCAGTTGGCGGTAAGCTAGTCCATAGGTTCTTTCAGTTTGATGGTAGCTTAGTCCTATAGGTCGATTTTCGAGTAGACGCTGACATCCTCGTATTGATCAAAAAAGATCGCTAAACTAAAAACGGGTAACGTTTAGCTTGTAACTTTTTGTAGTCCCTAGTACATCCGAATGATCCATCAAAGTTTTTGTCGTCGTTATTAGGATCTATAATTCACTGTGATTGCTATCTCACTAATAAGGAAAGTATATTGATGAAAATCTTCTAGTTCTATTGGTTATAATCCACTTAGAGTGATATGCTCATTACATTCTAGAACTTTTCAATCCGTAATTTCCATGACTACAGGAAGCATGATTTAGTCTCTCGGCTAAGGTTGTGGTGTTTCCATATGCTAAGGTTTAAGAAAAACTACTTGGTTATGATGCTTACGGATGCGATATTGACTGACAACCGGGTCACACGACTCGCAATACGCACTGGCAAAAATAATAATAAAATACAAGTTGCAATATAATCTCGTTAACAATGTAGAGGAAAAGAAAGAAAATAGAATGAAAAGTAAGGGTAATTGACCAAAGTTTAAAGTTGACTACGTCCCACATAGCATGGTCCTGTCTGAATTTATACAATATGTTATCAAGCTATGTAAAATTTTAGAACTAACGATGAAATGCTCATATTCTCAATTAATTTTATAAAAAAAATCTTATACGTAACAAACGATAATAGTTTATAAGGTAGCATATACAGTTTGTGGTAAGTAAAACAGTATGTTTATATAACGACGTCAAGATATTTAGTAGATAACGGTGAATGTATTTAATGAGGGCGATAACAAAATATTTTACGAGAAAGTTACGTGACGGTTTATAATATAAAGGTAACAAATGGTTTACAAGTTGACAACCCAACATTTATAAAGTGCAACGTAGAATGGTTTTATAAAAGACACGATGTAGTTCGAATAAGATGTTGACTGACATATTTCAAAAATTGACAGAGAAATATTTATAAAGACAATGAAGTAAAGTCCTCCCAGAGGTGACCGAAAGATAGTTTTGTAAAGATATCAGCTAATTAATTTAAATAGGGTAGCAAAAGGGTTTATAATTAACCGTAAAATAGGTTATAAAATGAAAACGAGTGAGTTCATTAATTTATACTCAAATAAGTTATGAGGTAATAGTAAGGATAATTATAAAATGTTTGACGAAAACGATTTATGGAATGATGATCAAAATTTAGTTTAATAAGGTGTATATAAAATAATCAGAAGCTATCAGCAAACTGTTTGTAAACTGGTGGTAAAGAGAGTTCATAACGTGACAACAACTATGTTTATAAGACGACACTAAAAATAGTTCATAGGATACCATCCACTTAGTTAATAACAGTAAGACAGTTTACATAATAGTGAAATGGGTTGTAAGACGGTAACAGACTCAAGGAGTAGCTTACATATAATTACAGAGATTTTGAAGTGTAACTGACAAAATTATATGACGCAAATTGAACAAAGATTTTGAAGAAATCCACACAATACACTGACACTAAATTCACAGTAAATACTAGTGCAACACTCTTAGATGATTTCAGTCTAAGTCTACTTAGGTTTCACATAAATAGGGAAAAATTCTTACCTTATCTTTACGGTGGTAAGAGCGCCAACAAGTTATAACGCTCCTGAAAAACGGTTTCACAAAACGGTTCAGATTTTGATTTTCACTATGGCCACTAAGTTGAATATCGAAACAGTTTCGCCCTCCTACAATTCCCTAACTCACTGCAACAACAACAGTCTTGTAGTGTATTGCCACTTCACAGTGCAATGGTCCAGTGTGGTTGCAACCTTCGTATTGTTGTGGAAGGAAAATTTTTCTACTTATCTGTCCTGTAAGTGGGATTTATCCAATGTAGAGCTCTCACGGACTTTGTCCATTTATTTTGTTTGTTGTCATTCCTTACTACCTTGTTTTCTAGCGTAAGTACGACTAATCCATATATTCGTGAGCCTGTGGTTCTTCCTCATAGAACAAAGTATAGCTTCATTAGCATTAGCAATTCGTTGTGTTTACATAGCACTCGATCCTCGTGAACTCATTCCATGTCTTGTCTCGGTATTTACTTCAAAATCGAACGGGGTAATGGAAATGAAATAAGTCGATATAAATGATTAAGATATAGACAAATTTCTGATGCAATACGCGTACCATAAAATCTTCAAAGGTGGTGGAATGAAAATACGATTCAGGCACTCCGAATAATATGGGACGAGTGTGTTAAAAAAACTGTCTTCGGAGACGGGGAAAAACAATTAGGAATAACGACATAGAGTTCAAAATACTGATGAGTATAACGTATTAAAGTAAATAAGATTACAGATCTTCCATGAACGAGTTTACATAGCACATTACCATATAAACCTCCATTACAAATCCCGCCCATAACAAGAGTTGTGAAACTCAGATTCCTACCATAATTTCAATTAACAAAATCGTAACGGGTTTCGTGCAATACGATAATTGTATAAGGTTATGAATAATACTCAAGAACCCACTTGCATCGCTCACAATGGTCTTAGACAAGTTTTCGCGACCATTTGTGTCATCCACAAGTGTCTTAGAAAAGGATTTAATATTTATATAGACAACTTCTATATAAATAAATAGAGGATTAAACGTAAACTGTGGAGAAGAGATAACTGCAAAGAAAAGATAACCTCAGAGAAGAGATAACCGCAGAGAAAATATAATGGCAGGGAAAAGATAAGCGCAGAGAAATGATAAGCGTAAGTTAATAGCAAAAGCACGTATAAGGCACACATAAAAGCACGTAAGGATCACATACTGGTTATAGTCCAGACCTAGATATTCTAACCTAGGATATCTACTGGTTCTCTATAACCTAGGCTCTTATACATCTGTCTCACCCCCATGACGGGGCCGGACCGGAATACGTTGTCCCGAGGGCCCGTGACGTCATCATAATCCGAACACAAACGAAGGCACAAGAAAACGATCCACAATGGACGTTTTGAAAATCAAACTCGTTGCATTGTTTTTTAAAAATAAATAAGTTATCGTATTTAAAAGAAATTAGACATTTGCTAAGCATAAGTAAATGTAGCGGAAGCAATAATTTGTTTTTCAAAAGACAACGAGTAAATGATAATTTTAATAAGTCCTTGAAAGATGTATCATAATGCAACGATAGACTCCACATAGCACATTCAAGAAGTCTCAAAGCTAAGCACCTGAGAAAAACATGCAAAAAACGGTCAAACATAAAGTATGAGTGAATTCAATAGATTTAAGTAAAACATTTTATGAGGACCAAAAACGTTAGATGAATACGCTTCACTCAATGTAATTACAAAAAACATTTAAATAATAAAAAACGTTCCGACACACCAAAATAGTGTTGACCACAGTTTACAGTACGCACGTGACAGTTGTAGGAGATAATAACTTCACGTACAAAGCACAAGCGACTAATTAAAACAATACAATAACGCATGAAAAGGGTATACTTGTTGCGCTAAGCTTCATGACACCATACGCTAATTAAGTCAACAGGGCATGTTACAATCCTGTGCAACGTATTTTCATCCCTAATGCTGGTTGTCCCAAACCAAAGACCACCAAAAGTAATAATCGACATTACATATATCCGTTTGCTCATCGACGACATGAGACAAGTAAGATGCATGCTACCCGATAGGGATTAAATTATTCCCAAGATCCTATCTTTCACCTCGCGCTCCCTCAACCTGGGGGGGGGCTGTCCACCGGTCGAGAAACTAACATTTCATGATAAGTTGGGCAGTAGTATGGTTTGTAAGCTACTTAGGCAAACACGTAAATGGGTAGATGGTAACTGAAAACACTTGTTTCCCAATGAAAGAAATAACCATTTTAATCATAAACAACTTGTAAGTACTTAATTCATAAGTAAGAAAGAGTGGTGATATACAATCAAGTAACCAGGTTTTTAAATAGATTGTAAACGAGTTGGAAATTCAGTAACGTAAACAAGTTTGTATACGAGCATGTTTCTCACCCCAAAAGATAATAAAACAGTTATTCAAAACAAGTAAAATGTGGGGCTATGAACTCACAAAGTATTGAAAGGTAATTGTACTGTAGTAAAATATACAAGTTTGTAAACGAGCATGTATTCCCCTCGCGGGTTTATAAAACATTGAAAAGATTGAAATGCGAGACTATGAACTCACCTTGATGTTGCAGAGCAACTAGCAGAAATGCAAATAATAAGCACAGCACAAACGGAGAACGGAACGGCTTGACCAAGAAGTTGCAGCTTAACTTAACGGCTAAAACCCATTAGCTTGGGTTGATGAATTAGGGTTTTCCGATGGATGAGCACATCAACGCGACACGTTGATAAGGGATTTGGATTTCAAGTTGGATGAGTTTGGTGGTTGGTTAAATAAAATAAAAACGAAAAACACACTCAAAAATATGTAATATTATCCGTACATATATTAACCTATGAAAAATGAACAATTATATAATTCATAAAGGTGAAAGTTATATAATAAAGACAAAGCATTCAAAAGGAAAAGTCGTAGTATATAGTTAACTTTTCAAGCAACTATATAAGATACTGTGGGTGTAAAAATAAGGTAATAAAATATAATTCGACGCGTTGCCAAAGTCATCATTAAATTAATAAAAAAGTTATTGCGTAAAATGTAAATACAAGAAAAAAAAACCCGTTTAAAGCTACAGTTATATAAATGAGTTTTTAAAAGGGAACTTTACAAAGGTTTATAGTTGGGAATTAATAAAATAACATTTTATAATTTAGTAATGCTCGTACCGTAGTTTAACTAAACTATTTATATTATTTATAAAAGTAGAGTATTCCGTTTATTTACCGATTTATTGTAAAATCACACTTTAATAATCTTAAAAACTATATAACTTTGTCGTTTTATCTGGTTTCTAAAATAATATAAACTTTAATGAAAAGTTACTAAGTATAAGGATTTTTAGAAATTTCGGCATGACCTTACCGTTTGTATGACGTTTCCATTTTTACAAAACTCAATGTTTTCCCTATTTTCATCATCCTTGTTGTCAAAGTACCCGCTTATATCAAATATAAATCTAAACGAAATCAACGAACATTTTAAAAAGACACAAATATAACAAACCAAACACAGGTGACACCCTCATAGGGTCGTCAACCCAAAAACCAAACGGTCCCTTATAAGTGTTAAACCTAAACCAAACCAACCCTTATAATTTCTTTATTTAAACCAAACCGCACCCTATTGGTGCTACGACGCCAAACAGCCCCATTAGGCCAGTTAGATGCAAATCCAAGACGCACCTTAAGGCAGTTAAGCCCATAACCAAACGCTCCTTTAATTTAGGGTATTTAACTGCCGAACCAAACCCCCCATTAAGGGCCCGCTGTGCAGCGAACCAAAGCCCCTGTTTAGGCTGTTTCCGCGAAGACAAACACCCCTTTTGCAGCAGATTTGCACAACAAACACCCCTATTTGGGGCTGTTACAACGCATCGACAAACACCCCTTTCGGGTTGTAAAAAAAAAGAAACGCAGCAACCAAACACACCCTTATGGGCGTGTTTACACGAAAACAAACATCCCTATATCGTCATTTAGACCAACCCAAATCATGACACCAAAAAAAAATGAAAAGAAAGAAAGAAAATAAATAAAACAATAAAACCAAACTTTTAATTAGTTTTGTATAAAAATGAAGGGGATGGTGGCTGTTGCTTTGGAGGTGCGTGGCGTCGGTGGAGAAGGTGATGACGATGTAGAGTGTGACATGAGGTGCTGAGATGGTGTGGCTAGAGTGTGGTTGTGTCTGTGTCGGTTTGTGGTGTGCCGGCTGAAGAGATGCAGCAAAGGGTAATTGATGTTGATGGTGGATTTAATGGTGAGGATGGAGTGGAGAGGGAGAAGGTGGAGTAGTCGCTGTTGGCCGGAGTTTGAGGTGGGCCGGAAATACTGTGCCGGAAACAGTGGCGGCGCCGGAAGTTATGGGAGAGGAGAGGGGAAGGTGTTAGGGTTTTGTGTGTGTGTGTTATTTTATAGAAATGAGAAAAAAGGTATAAATTATATATATATATAATAAAAGTGTTAAAAATTTATGAATTGGTAGTTTAATATGATGGGGGTTATCTTTGTAAATATTTCACAGGGACC
This sequence comes from Tanacetum coccineum, assembly GCA_026074375.1. Taxonomy (NCBI): domain Eukaryota; kingdom Viridiplantae; phylum Streptophyta; class Magnoliopsida; order Asterales; family Asteraceae; genus Tanacetum; species Tanacetum coccineum. The sequence continues at coordinate 10,288 of BQNB010058612.1, read as the reverse complement.
TAACGTGTAACTTTTGTTAATTATTGATTCGGGACTCGTTTGGGGTACTTAACGGAGGAAATAAAATGTGAAACGTGCGCCATTGTTTTTCAAATAATTTTTCTGATAAAAATAAGTATTTACTTGACTATTATTTTTATAAATGTATTATAAGAACTTATTTAAAAATCATTATTATTTTATTTGGTAACCATGGTCTCACGGTAACTTTTGTCCGTAAATTTAAGAACATTAATTGAACATTCGTGTTTTAAAAATAACCGCTTTTGAATAAAATTTTTAATAATTTATCAATTATTTTTATAAAAAAAAATGATATAATTATAAAGTTAATTATTTTTGGGTCGTACTATGTTTGCGTTCAAAAATTTTGCGAGGCTATTCAATCATTTTCTGCTGGTTCAAGTCTCGGGCAAAACTTAAAAAGTTGTCCGGAATATCGTTTTATGTCAAACGCTAGTATACCTCATAATTAATAATTCATTTTGGCGGGTCGTTTTTTTGATGAAATCAATTTTGAGAATAAAAATATAAAGTTTAAAAATAAAATATCGAATGAGATATAATAATACATTAATTAGTATTTAAATTTTTAAATACTTTCAAAAATTTTACCGGCTACGCGGTAATCGTTTTTATGTACCTGTAAAAGGGTCAAAAAGTCAAAAGTCATGTCGTACTACCAAAAAGTCGAAAAAAGGAAAAAAAAAAAAAAAGTAATTTAAAAAAATCGAAAATTGCGGGATGTGACAACATCACTTCTTTTGAAAGCAAGTTGATGTAGTCGAAGTTAAGATGAGAAAGTCTTTAATGCCATAACCATAGCGTTGATAGGAGAGGCTTTAGGCCATGAGACAGATTGAGTTGATGAAGTTTTTCTTAGAAGAGAAATAAATTAGAGAACAATCCACGATTACCGATGAGTATATCGTGTACCGATTCTCTGACGAAACAGTAGATTTTTCGGAAAAGTCAACCTCCAATCCCGCATCACAAAATGACCAACCGAGGAAAAGATATAGATTGAGACGTTGACGTAATAAACCCTTTTAACGTAGGTATTTCCTTGAACCAAATACTCCATAACAAGAATTAGAGAAATTGATCATTTCCAAGAGCGAATGGTACCCAAATATTTTTCAAACAGAAAAGTAGGCACAAAAACAGTAGATAGATTGCCCGTCATGTGCTTTGTGCAATCCCGATTCAACAATGAATAATAAAGTTATACAACCTGCAAAGAATAAAAAGGATGATCGAATACATGACAATGGATCCCTAAAGTGTTTTGAGAGGTATCATGACAATTAGTTAGCCTAGATGCATTATCTATGGTAAAACTAACTCTCTGTTTTTACAGTTTCATTCCTAACTTTAGTCACCCAATTCATTTTGTCTAGAACCCATTTAATATCCTGACGGTCATGTGTGCTATCCACCTTCCAATCCATACCTGTTTTTCTCATATAGCATCCTAGTATAAACCTCTATGGAATTTTTTGATAGTAGATTCTGAGCAACTGTTTTCACTTATAGGGGCTACAACAGATTTGTATCGCTATTTGAACTTTTTGGGTTTTTTCCTAGTACTAATAGCACTACTATTAGGCTTCTTAGTTCAAGCCGCATTCCGTCAATCAAAGAAGTTGATAAACACAATCATCTGATTCAATTAAACACATATTTCCCACAAGTACACAAACATCCATTAACATTTGAAGTTCTGGATTTTAAACTGTCCATTACACTCAGTTACAAGACTTCGTTTTAGTATAAATACTAGAAATTCCCTAAATGTGTGTCTTCATACTTCAGTCTTCTAAAATTCAATTGACTAGTGTTTGGCACGGCCTATCTTATTTGTATTGACCTATGCTGAGTCTGCTAACATTTAGATCTGTGACTCAACGCCTATAAGATGTAGACACGCAGGAATTAGTATTCCTATATAAAGTCATGAGGCAAAACTGTGTTGACTCTAGTTAATGTTGTACTACTGTCAATTCGATACATGTCTAGTTTAATCACACTTGTGTTTCGACATGTTTTTTGCTTTGCTGATGATGCAAATCTATGAAGTGGACGTTTTGATAAACCCTCTGACTCATTAGTTTATGGAACCGAATTTTATTGCAAAATTTTTACTCTCAGAGAGTCTGAAAAAGGAGCCCGTTTCCCTAAACTGATAGGTTTTTGGAATCCTTCTGTGCATACGGTTTGTCCGAACAACAGCATGGTTTATCAACTTAGTTTACCCACATAAATTCCTTTGCATTTTTATGATTTCGTCAACTCACATATTTCAATTTCTTATCTGCAGTTTGAGCTTCAAAGTCTTGTAGTTCGAAATATTGTTCACGTATCCTTTTGAAATACATTTACCGCTTTTTCGTTGCAAACGAGTATCATCATTTTTCAATTTTTCTTGGACATTGTTTTGTAAAGCGGAGTTTCAAGTGAATCGAGTGTTTTTTATAATTTAGGGCAAAACTTCATAAAAGCTCAGTAAAAAACTTTGTCTGAGAACGAAAATCAATGTTTCGAAAGCATTTGTTGCAAGACAGTCACCATTCCTTGACTTTATGAATATAAAGCATTCAATTCAGTGTGCACATCTAAATCAGATAACGAATGCAAATAAGAACACATAACATCATGACACACACATTCTTGCAAGAGCATATCATACATGTTTGAAAATTATGCCTTATCAAATTCAAGTTCATCAATTTCATTTTCAAAAGATTCAACGTACTTTTAAATCTGCATGCATTTCGTTCTTATAAGTTCATGAACAAAATGCAAAACTATCATTTCTGAGTCTAAGGCAAGAGCATCAAACATGTTCTTAATCAAGACAGGTATTCCATATCTTAGCAGTTGGGGCAACGAAAATGTTCTTTAGAATGTTCTCACCCCAAGCTTGATCGAACAAGTTCTTCTAAGATGATTTATGTTTTTGTCATGACATTATACGTCTTGTCTACTTTTGCTAATGATTTGGAGACACTGGTAAGAAATCGATGTTTTTGAAAATATTTGGTTTTGTTTTCACAAATGATTTTCTCCACATTTTCTTCCTTATTTCATTTGCATGTGCCAACTGTATTTGATATTCCTGGGTTGGGGGTTTAAAAATTTCATAAAGACTATTTAACTTTATGTAATCATATGGTTTCACTAAGTCTTTATTCAATTTTTCTCGACTTTCTCTTTCAAGAGTCAGTGTCTCTTCCCTATCGGGGACGAGTCTGTTCGCGAGATCAGATTGGTCATGTGGGATCTCATACAAACATGGTTTCTCATATTGAGCCTCTTTGAGGTACATTGGATTAGCAAAGGTAGGTCTTCCATTAAATGTAGGGCATTTGGGTGCTAACATATGAATGGTTTGGATTGATTAACACCTTTTGTAAATAATTTCATTCAAAAACTTTAATTGGTTTTCCATTGAAATCATTTTATCAATATATTTTCTTCCTTAAGTTTCAAATCCGTTATTACCTTTGTTTTCTCCTTGACAAGACCTTCATAATGTGACTTTGTTAAAAGACTCTGTTTGACAAACTCACTGTGTTTCTCTTTGACAACAGAAATTTCGTAGGCTTTAACTCTTAAACCTTCTTTTATGTCAATGTCTTTTTGAGCTAATAGTCCTAGAGTTTCATTTAACTTACGTTCAAGTTTGTCATAGTCAACTGTACGGTCATTAAAGGCCTTGTACCTCTCAAACTCAGTCTGTTTGTTTTGAAGTGCAACTAAACAACTATCCCGAATACTATTAGACTCCCTCAGGGTTCTACTAGTCTCTGCAAGAGTATATTTGCACTCTTTCAATTCTTGCGTCAATGATGCGTTTGCTTTCTTTAATTGCTTTTGAATCTTTTTATTTTCATCGACACCAAGTTTTAAATTTGCAATTAAATTAGCAAGCACAACACGCTCATCATCACATTCTACAGCATTTTGGTCATTCTGAATATCATTATCACACATATCCGGTGAATCAGGAATGACATTACTATCAACCGTTTCCACTACACATGTGTTACTAATGGATTCAGATTGCTCAGAATGTTGTATTTCATTGGCAAACACATTATATCCAGTATCGTATTGTACCTGTTCTAATGGCTCAGAATCAGTGCCTGAGTCTGCATTATGAACCTCCTGGATCTTTGCCATATAGCTGTAATGTGCTTCCAACTCTTGTTCATCAATTTCTTCATCCGTGTCTGCTAGCCAGTCAGATTGCTCTGCTTGAAGTTGAACACCTTTCTCAGCTTGTTTACACAGCAACATCTTTTCCTTGTGATACGTGGAGTCTTTAACCCGTTTTGGCTTCCTGCATTCCTTAGCAAAATGACCAAATTCCTTGTAGTTAAAACACTGTATCCCAGACTGCTGCATTACTTGTCCACCTACAGTTTCCCTAGCCCCAGCAACAGTCATTATCCTCTGATTCCCAAACTGTCTAGACTGATTGTCATTCTTGTATCTTGGAGTAGTATCCACATTCTTATTTCTGGTGTTTGAGAAAGTTCTGAGGTTGTTGTTGGTAGGTTTGTAGAGTTTCTTGCAGTACTTTGCAATGAGAGCCAATTTTTTTTATATTTCCTTATCCTTCTGAGCTTGTTCAGGATCACTGTCTTCTTCAGAAGCAGACTCAGATGGAGGTGTGATTGGCTTGGCTATCTCTTTGCCTTTGTGTCTTGTAGTTGCATTTGATCTGGTTGGAAGTTATGTTCTTGATGTTGGTGCATATGATTTGTGAGACTTTGATGTTTAATAATAAGGATCTTGATGTGGTTGAGCAGTAGCAATAAGTGCTAATGGGTTAGCATTCTTGGCTAGTCTTTCAGCACGGAGTTCATTAACTTTCTTTTGATATTGTTTGAGAGTGTCAAAGAACTTGTGATATGAAACTTCATCCAACTTGTGTTGTTGCTTGACAATTGTTACAAACCTTGACCATTCTGGTTGAAGTTGTTGAAGAAATTAAACATTGACTTGCATTTTATCAACTGTCAAATTGTTTCTGATCATTTCATTCATCAGCTTGTAAAACCGAGAGTAGTATGACTCTATTGATTCTCCATCGTGAAAGGTGAATTTTCTAAACTCCCAAAATAAGTTTGCCTTGACATCTTGAATGTTGAGGGATTCACCTTGTTGTAGCCTTTCAATAGCTTCACACATTTCATGAGCTGTATTGCACGCATCAACAGTGGAGTATATTTCATCTCCAATTCCAATCAATATCATATGAATCACTTCCTTTTCTGATTCAAAATGAGCTTTGTTTGCAAGAGACATGTCCAGGATTGTCTCAACTATTGTGTGTTCATGAACTGATGGAGAATTTTCTGTTGTAGGCACAACTTGTATTACGACAGTAGAAGGAATGTAAGGACCTTCGAGAATGCATTTTCTTAGCATCACCATTTGTTTTTGTATCAATGTACCTTAAGAACCGTGATCGCCATTGTGCATATCGTCCTGTTGCAAGCATTGGTGGACGATCCCTTGAACCAGCTGCCATGATGTTGTTATGCATTTGACTGTTAGTTGTGGAAGTTACAATTGGAATAGTCATTGATCCGTCCAAACACACTATATATATAATATAAAAATATATATAAATGATAAGTATGAATAAGTGATATATCAAATAATAATAGTATAGTATCGTATTTTTCCGTCTGTTCGAGAAACAAACTTCTAACCAAAGTTGTCTCAAAAACCTCCCGGGTCGTTTTCCCTCGACGAAGTGCGAATTGAAAATCGGAAACGTTCGTGATCGCGCTTTTTGAATATTTGAAAGATTTTTGATTTGGTTTCTAAATCTACTAAAAGGAAAAGCATATAAAAGAAGAAACTAAGCTTTTGGTTTTAAACTATTTTTATATTAGAAATTAAACTAATACTAATTCTACGATTTAAAACTACAAGATTATACTAAAAATATAAATGACTAATATGCTTGCTAAGTGACGTGAAATATTCATTAAGTGCGGGCTTAGGTTTAACATATTAAAATGACAAGTAAAATGAAATGCATAAAAATAAATGATAAGAATGTAAATCGAAAAGAAAATACTTATGATTAATAATAATTTAAAAAAAAAATTAAACCCGCACCTAAATTCCAAATCACTAATCACTTAACAAGCACTAATAAATCTACTCACTACTCATAACGAAATTTAATGACAAAAATAAATCTATACTAAGCATGGAGAAAATAAAATAGGCAATCATATTTAAAATGATTAAATAAATCTACTCTAATTAATTGACAAAGGATTAGAAAACCACCCGATTTATTTAGCTAAAACAAATATCAAATTCGGTCTAGCTAAATAAACCTGTTAAACTCCGCGCCTCGTAAATGACCATTCAAAATACAAAACACAAAATGTTATCATAAAATCACAGTTATAAAAAATTGCAAATTCTACTTGCATAACAAAACTAAATTTCAAACGAGATATAGACTTCTTAATCGTGGCCCATGTGATAAACAATTGCAAGCCCAAATCACTTTTACTAAATCTATTAATATTAAACTCTAGGCCCAATTAATTTTCGCACAACAGTTACAAACCAAGGCTCAATTACTAATTTCATAGAAGGAGGCCCATATTCGTTCACAACTCAAGAGCGGTCTATGTTAAACCAAGCGAAAACCAAATTCAAGTTTCAAAGTGCAAACTTAATTTGAAATAAGATCCAGACGAAAAGCAACGAATGCAAATAATGAATAGGCTAAAGCTAGAATGAAAACTTAATCAATTAAGCACTTTTAGTAAACTAGCAAGGTCTAAAATAAAACAAACATGTAACGCGAAAATAAGCTAAAGAAAATAAGCTAAAATGAGATCTATAACTAAGATTATCTAATAAGCCTAGACGCAACAAACTATTCGATTAAGCAAAAAAAATAGCAACAAGTAACTAGAATAAATTTTAAGAGCATAAAACTACTAAAAAATGACTTTGAATAAGCACATAAGCTCATAAAAATTGATCTAGCAATTAAAGCTCACATGAATTTGAAAAAAAAAACTAATTAGAAGTTATTAAAATCAGAAAATATGAGCTCCTAATTAAAAAAAATGAAACAAGCACAATAATAAGCTATTTTTCGAGCTTATTGAAACTTATCATATCGAAAAGTGCTTAAAAAACTTTTGGTAATGGATCGAATTAACTTGGAGAGCTATTAGGAGTCATTATTTAAATTTTGAGGACTTTTGATACTAATAAGCCAGCGAAAATACGGGACAAAAAATCAACTTATTGAATAAGGACAACACGAAAAATAAATAGAAACGAGAGGATTAAGCACCAAATAAGCAAAAAGAGATTTAAATATCAACTTCGTACCAACTTTAATACATCATAACATTAAACTCGAAATAGAAACGTACAATAAATAAAAATAAAATAAGCTATTACAAACTTAAAATAAGCTAAAAACTAAAAATCCCAAACGTAAAAAAATAAAGACTAACGCTCCCCCAAAAATGAAGGTAGCGAGTGTGCTTTTTAAGGGCCAAGAAGGTGATAGTGTAATTTACCCAATCATTGGATTACTCATTGCCAATGATTGGACCTTCATGCATGTTCACATGGATAGCGAATGAATTAGTTGATCCAGCCGTGTATTTTACGCCACTGTCCATCCATTGCTGCTTATGTCTCAACGGCAGTCCCATATGACCTGTTGGATCATTCAGATATAAAAAAAAATGAATTTGAGAAGAAATACATTTTGCCATAAAGCCTACGTGGATGTCTTTGATTTGCCCCAACATGATGGTAGTGGAGAGTCACATAGATCTTAACCATTTAATTAAAGCTCACGTGACATGATGTCACCAATATCTAGTTTTCATTATTTTGATTTGGGCATAGATAATGCTTGTTGGGCCTTAGTTAGATTGGGCTGGCCCAACCCAATAAAGTGGGTTACGGGCTGGCCCAATAAAATCCGAGGGCACCGTTGGACTCGTTTCTCCCACTCTTTTCGATCTCGTGCTCGGCTTTGTCCAGTTCTGTCTTTACTTTTGTCTTTTTCTTGATATCCGTACCTGCACATACACAAACACAAAAACAAGCATATATTTGTCATTTTAATTATGTTTTTGGTCTTTTGGGTTCGTTTTTCATGGTAAAAAGTATGTATAAAATAACGAATACCAGTCATGATGAATGATTGTTGAATTATGAAGTAAAAATGATTGATGGATATTAAGTAGATGTGTTGTGATTGAAGTTGTGGTAAAATAAATACAATTAACATCCATGGGATTTTACAAGTCTATGATTAAAACTGAGAAAAGAATTGAGTCAGTTCGCGGGATTTTTACAAAAAGCAATAGAAAGACCGTGAAAGTAAATGATTGAGATTAAGGTTTTTGTGTTGAATTAGTGTCTTTTGTGTCCTTTAGTGATTGTTGTTGATATGGTTCGTTGTTTTGATTAGTTCAAGTTGTTTTGATTAGACAGTGAGTAATAGATTCCCAAATTCAGTCACATACCACCTGATGCGCGGATCGACCTTACCGTTTGGATAACGTTTGGATATGAGCTTAGGAAAAGGTCAAATTTTTTTTTAGGAAATAAGGTTTTTCAAAACAAGGGATTTCAATGGCACAACTCGCTACTTTAAGAAGAATTATGCAGCATAACGTTTGGATATGAGCTTAGGAAAAGGTCTTTAATTTCCTAGTTAACACTCTAAGATGACTCGCTATTGTCTTCTGATAACTCGCTGATCTGGCAAAACTTGGGCAGCATAACAACTCGCTAGAACTAGAGAATTTGTCTTTAAATAAACCTGTAACTCGCTAGACCTTGAAACCTGTAACTCGCTAGATTTTGAAACCTGTAACTCGCTAGATTTTAAAACCTATAACTCGCTAGATTTTCAAGTCTCTAAGTCGTTGGACTTGTTCTTCGTAACTCGCTACTACAAGCTGCCAAGGATGTCACTTTTGAACAAGTACACACGTCATTTTCTACCTGTTTATCCTGTTCCACTTTAAGTAAACAAACAAACACACCTTATGGCAAACCCGTAATTCGCTATCAAGAAATTACCTAACTCGCTAGATTGAAAAACGAGTTAAAACCATTTTTTGAACCATAATAAGCCACGAATAAGCTAAAATAAGCTATAAAACTTCAGAAGACACTGCTAGGGCTTGATACAAACACAAAAGCTCACTCCATTTTCAGTTTAAGCCACTAACACAACATGAAACTTGATGTTTTATACCAAAACTTTCGAACAAAACAAAAAAATAACCATAAACAACAAAAAACTTATGTTTGATTATTGAAATAAGTACGTAAAATCTATATAAGCTAGTGAGCTCAAGCTTAACACCACTTAAGAATCAATAAGCCAAAGCATAAACAAGCCGTGGGCTTTTGTCTCAAATAAGCCATGAATTTTTTTTTAATTTTGTGCTTATTACCACAAAACAACCACTAATCTACTCGAGGCTCTTGATACCAAATGTCGGAACCAAGAAATTACTTCACTTCATTATTTAGGACATGGATTGAACAAGAAAATAAGATAGATGATAAGAAGATGTTTAGAGAGAGAAACAAGAGAGAGAAAAAATGAAGGATGTAATATTAGCTTGTAAGAGAATAAACAATCAACACCCTTTTCCATAGTGGAAAAGGGTTTATATACCCATACACTTACATTGGACGTGTAGGGCTTTGACACGGACTAGGCTCGGGATTTGCTTGGGTTTAAACCAGCAATACATCTAATATTAGCTTACTAGATGAGCCCGGTTTCTTTTCTAGCCTATTACAACGTTACATAATTAAATGATCGAGACGTAATATTCTTAATGAACAAACTTCCTTGTTCGACTCAATATTTTGAGGCTAACAGACTCCTTCCCCAAATCAAGAGAAACTATATCCTATAAATCCGTCCAGCCATCACCAGTCTCCCAATGTAGAGCTCCATTTAAAAAAATTACCATAATTATAAGGATTAGCACAAGGAAAATTCCTTCCAACTTCCAGTTTTAACGAATATATTATAGTACCCCAGTAAGGCGAAGTTCCGTCAAACAGCTATATTTTAACCACCTTGTAATCACGAGTCGTCTCATCATACCCAAAACCATATAAAACCGACAACGAACCGGCCCCTTGTTTAGAACCAGTCAAAAAATTGGTTCTTCTAGTACTTGGGTTGTAAAGAAAAAGAATATTATCATCCTCAACTAAAATGCATAATAATCTATTA
>BQNB010058611.1:0-37687 GCA_026074375.1 Tanacetum coccineum | reverse complement strand
CAAGGAATAAAAGCTTCTCTCGTTCACTATAAATAGAGGCAGTCACTCAACACAGAGATATCTAGTTTTTTAAGTAGCTTTTTAGTCATTTTTAGCTTAAATTCTTAGCTATTTGTAACTTTTACTTATTATATTTCCATTTCAAAAGCATTGTAACCTTTTTATAATTAATAAAATTCAGTTTCCTTTTAAAAAAATAGTTTTTTTAAAGGGAACTGAATTAAGCGGCAAGTGGGTAAAGTCTCTATGAGCTAGGGTTTAAAAAGATCACCATTGCTTTAATCCATAAGATAGATTATAATCAGCAAATAAGGATGCTTTATGCGGATGCTTTAATTGTGACAGAATTAATGTGTCTAGGTCTTAGGATGAAGTCCCGCCTAAGTCTAAGAATGATATGCCTCTTCGAGATAAGTAATCATTGCACTGAATAAACAAACCAACTTCTAATCGAATTAATGATGGCTAATACAGTTTTCTATCGTAAGTCTCGACCGCTCTTTTATCTTCTGTTACTTAGCTTGCGTGGGTTAAAGTGTCTTGAATTGATTGAAGTCACCAACCAAACCCGTGCCAGTCTCTCAGACTGAAACCCCCCTTTTACCTGTTAGAATTAGGATTAGAACCAACATAGGATTAGCATAGGTTTGACATAGAATAGATAACCAAAATATAAATAAATTGAGAGATTTAACCTCGCTTCAAGTGTTCGACACACTGCTTACCATGAATCTACCACCAACCGGGTACACTGCCCGTTAAAGTGTTGTTTTTGGTTAAGTCAGCAAAATATAAATTTAAAACTTGAATCATAAAAATATACACCACACAACGACACATCAAGTTTTTGGCGCCGTTGCCGGGGAGTAAAAATTAATCTTGATTTTTATTTTATGTTTTGGTCATTAGATTAGATCTAACCCCTAGGAGTAGTGTTAATTAGATTAGTGTAATTTAGAGTAGTTTTTATTCCTGCTTGTTTGCTACGGCGTTGATGACATCAAAAAACGTCTATTTTATAGCATCGTTTATCCCATGTTATTAACCCATTTTGTATAGTTATTGCAAAGAATTGTTACTTAATCGTTTATATTTGAGAATTGCAGTAATTATGGAGTATTTGGTGAAAGATAGCGAAAGGCGCGCATTCTGGAGCTTAAATAAAGATATTTTAAAGATTATTATTCTGAAGACCAATACGCTGTATCCATCAAGGAAGATATGGCGTATCCGTTCCTGCACTCACCAAAGACCACAAAGGAATGAAGCTCAATACGCCGTATTGAAGATATAGTATGTGAATATTCTGGAAGATATAAAATGCGGTCCCTACTCCAAGAAACTCCATACACCGTATCCAACCCATTGGATATGACGTATCAAACTGACTTCCAGACCTTATAAATACAAAACCCAAAAACGAGTTTTAAGTGTGCTAAATCATATTATCGATACCTAAACCACAATAGTTGATTTTCAGAGGAGAAAAAGAGCAAAAAAGGTCAAGCAATGTTATCAATTCCATAGGAGACATCGTGTAATTCCACATACTTTAGTAATCGTTCAGTTTTTGGTATCATTCATTAACTAGGTTAGTTTACCTTGGCTAAATAATTGCTCTTGTATTTATTATCACGTTTAAAGGCTAATACCTTCGGCTATTAGCCATTATTATGAAGATTTGAATGTTTGGTATTGTTTATCTTGATTTCTTGATTTATCGGTGTATGCTTGTTTATGTTTATCAATTTATACTTGTTTACGTGCTTTCGTATGCGACCTATCATTCAACTGGATCTAGTGATACGGACCAAGTAATCTAGAGTCCGGGATAGCTCTCCATATAGTGATTTATACATCTAGAATAATAGGATCACAAGTATTGTCCTTCTATATCTGTGTCTAGGATACGCTTCGGGCTTAACTAGTTAATTGGATATTGCCAATGGTTTATTGAACGTGTTGACTAGAAGGTGAACCTAGATAATTCAACAAATAACGTACTGATTCCATTGGATAGTTGGACAAGTGGACTACCAGTGTATAAATTGCCATTAAGCAATAAGTGGGTAAAGTCTCTATGAGCTAGGGTTTAACAAGATCATAATTGCTTTAATCTCTAAAATAGAATATAATCAGCAAATAAGGATTCTTTATGTGGATGCTTTAATTATGACAGAATTAATGTGTCTAGGTCTTAGGAAGAAGTCCCGCCTAAGTTTTAAGAATGATATGCCACCTCGAGAGAAGAAATCATTGCACTAAATAAAAAAACCAATTTTCTAATCAAATTAATAATGGTTAATACAGTTTTCTTATATAAGGCTTGACCGCTCTTTTATCTTCTGTTAATTAGCTTGCATGGGTTAAAGCGTATTGAATTGATTGTAGCCACCGACCAACCTGTGCCAGTCTCTCAGGCTGAAACCTCCACTTTTACCTTTTAGAATTAGGATTATAACTAACATAGGTTTAACATAGGTTTGACTTAGATTAGATTTAACATAGATTAGATAACTAAAATATAAATAAATTGAGAGATTTAACCTCGCTTCAAGTGTTCGACACCTTACTTACCACGAATCTATCACTGACCGGGTACATTGCCCGTTAAAGTGGCGTTTTTGGTTAATTCGGCAAAATATAAATTTAAAACTTGAAACATCTTAAATATACACCACACAACGACCCACATCAAGTTTTTGGCACCGTTGCCGGGGAGTGAAAATTAATCTTGATATTTATTTTATGTTTTGGCCATTAGATTAGATCTAACCCTTAGGAGTAGTGTTAATTAGATTAGTGTAATTTAGAGTGGTTTATATTCCTGCTTGTCTATTATGTTTGTGTGACACGGCGTATTTAGTCCACTGAATACGACATATTGGTTACTTAATAGTTTTTCTAGAAAGATTGTTTCAGGATGGACGATCCGAACATTACTATAGAGGAATACATCAGGCTCGAGGAAGAAAAAGACCGAAAACGTGAGAAAGTGTTTAACTGGGAAACTGCTAAGTATGGTAAGATCTGGAACGATGAAGACATTCATGACCTCAGATCCATTGAAACCGAATTCCCAGCTGTAACCTTTAATGACGAGGTATCATCTGAAAAAAACACTTTCTTGTAAACCCACGGTAAGTTCTCTTAATAATGAAATTGACTTTAGAATTTCGTTTGACGATTCCGACGATGAATAATTTCTACCAATGATTTGAAAACTTGTTTTCTTATAAAATAATTTCTACCAATGATTTGAAAACGGATTCGAAAAATGATAATGATAAAGTCAATATGCCTTCGTTTCTGTCACCCGAGTCTACGGTCAGTTATTTGGATGATTTAGACTTCTTTAAAGATTTTGAGAATGAATTTCCAACCATTGTTTACAATGATGCTCTAACGTCTAAATCAAATTTCTTAACTGAACCTACTATAAGTACTCAACATATCGATGAATTTAATTTGAAAGATGAAACATCATTGTCTGAATGTGATGAAGAGGAACAAAATGTTTTAAACTTTAATGATCTATTTCCTTTTAACGTAATTAATCCCAATGATTCAAAATTGAATAAGGACAATGATGATGATAAAGTCGATATTAAACACTCTTCGAGGGATTTATCTATCAAACCGTTTCAAATAAGCTTTTGGAAGCAAGTCATGATATATCTAATAAATTTTTCAAAACTGAAACTTTTATCAAGGGATTATATTTTAATATCATGACTTGGAATCATCTTAAGAAAGGGATGTCATTCATTTTCCTAATCAAGAATTTGTATGTGCCATTTGGCATCTCGTTCGACCCCAAATTGTTTTATAAGGATGGGAGTAAATTGGGGCAAGTCTAACTTAAAGACTTTTCTGTAAACAAAAGTGTTTGTCGGGAGATAACCTGGAATGTATTTTCAATTTTCATATCGAGTCTGTCTTCCCAGACTGTCTATACGGTGTATCCAAACCCCATGGATACGGCGTATCGACCTTCTAGACGTTATCCAGTCTTTATTTTTCAGCACAGTCGATATGGCGTATTCGTTAAACGAATACGGCGTATTCGTTAAACGAATTCAACGTATTCGAAACTGATATCAATACGACGTATCCTAGGGAACGGATACGGTGTATTGACTACATGTACAATTTTAGGTATTTATTTTTAGTCTAACTAAACAAATACACGGAGATAGAATTGCATTTGTTTTTTGAGAATTTATACAAGACCTCGTGAAAGAAAATCGACAAATGTTGGTGGAGAATTTACAAATCTAGAAATCTTGAAGTGTTGGAGTCTTGAAAACTCAAGACGGCTGTTCAACACAAATTCTTGCTCATACACGTAACTTGGAGAATCTACCGAGCATATATCAGGGGAATTTCTCATTCTAATTCTTTTTAAATGCCCGTATTTAATGTTTTATATATACAACGAGGACGTTGTATAATTCAAGTGGGGGGATGGAATTAGAATGTTTACTTGTCCTATTTTTCACACTAAAATGCTTAAATTATGCTCAAAATTAAAAAAATTTCAATCATACTTTATGAAATTGCATGTTACATAACCCGCACACAATAACCCTTGTTAGATATTGTGAGGATTCAGCCTTTCCGTTTCCAAATGTTTACCTAAATTCCACAAATTATGAGTGTGCCGGTGATGTTGTAGACTTTAGAACTTGGCTTGGTATGTCTATTCGAGACCATAATAATGAGTATTATGGATTTGATTGGAGTAACTTGTTTACATTGGAAATTTTTTAGGATTAAACCTAAATCACCTTTCCATGTTGCTTATTAACTAACTACACTGGTTTGTTAAACTCCAGTTTAAACCCTTTTCCACTCTCATCTTTAGAGTGATGATCCACTAGAACAACCCGTAGAGCCAATCCTTTAGGAATTACACCAACTATTTGTTTCGTTACACCCTTACACCTTAACCTACCATGTTAGACTAAGTTTAATTTATAGTTGCTAGTTACTTAAAGTGTAAAGTTTGTATTTCCCGAGTGTTGTGTCATTTTTTATCTTTGGTGCTGTTGGAAGTTTTCACATTGCAAATGGGAATGTATATTAGCAGTCAAAACTTATGTGATTTTACTACCGTCATAATTATTGATACATCTGAAGAACAAAGAACTATCGAAGGAATTATTATGATCGTGAAGATGGTGAAACTGCTCCTAGTTTCGTATATAGTTAGGTAAAAAAAATTGAAAAAAATTAGAAAAAATACAAAAAAAAGGAGAGAAAAAAAGGAGAGAAAGAAAATTTGAAGATAATCGTTTCACAAAGAGCATTACTGAAGGAATTACACAAAGGATCGATTATTCGTTGATACGTGATTCGATGATATAATATATATATATAATATATAAGCAAACACTCAACCAAATACCTTTGACCAAGGCAAGAAGTCAAAATTCACTAAATAAAATATATATGAAACCGGAAGTATGAGTTCCCGGGTCGTTATGTCCCAACGAGGCTTGAATGGAAAATCGAATGACGGATTGATGATTGATGTTTGAATATGACGATGATATGATGAGGCACTAACACTACTAAGTAAATACACGAGAAGAGAAGTAAGGAAAATAAGCTAGAGCAGGCTTGAAGCTAGAAATGGTAAAAACACTTAAAACTTTTACTCTAAGACAGAAATAAGCTCAAATAAACTTAAGACAAATCAAATAAGCTAAGCTAACTCTAAATAAGCAAATTCAAAAAGCAATTAAGCTAAATAAACAGGAGGAACTCAGCAGTACTAACAACAGTACTACCAGTATTAACTAACGGTACTAACTTGGAGTTAGTACTGCTAGTTATAAGTTAGTACTGGTAGTTTTAGCCCAAGTCCCCAAAAAGTGCTGATTTTAAAAAGTCGTTTTTAGCCAAAACGCAAAACACGAAAGTTGTTCACAACATGTTTTTAAGCAACTTTAATAAAGACACCTTGCGAAAATAAGCACTTTATAAGCTCCAAAAAGCCAAATAAGCTGCTGATTGCAGAAAGTTGCTTAAACTTTTGGTTTTTGGTATTTTGGACACTACAAACTCAAAATAAGCTCAAATTCAAAAAGGAGAGATGTTTTGGAAAGCTTATATGTTGCTTAATCTGATTCCAAAAAGCTTTTTCAACCAAACACAACTTAACTTAACTCAATTTGCATCAAAAAGTAGTAAACTCTAACTTTTCTTAAATAAGCCAAATTCAAAATAAGCTAAAATCACCAATAAGCCAAACTGAAAAGTGGGCTTTTGGAAATAAGCTCACTAATGAGTCCTTATTAAGCCCACCTATTCACTTTTTTAAATAAGCCACTGAAATAAGCACAATAAGCACAAATGACTACACTACTATTTTTTTTGGATTTTAATGAAAATAAGCACTTTTAGACCTAAAATAAGCTACTAAAATAAGCTCCACTAAAGACAGTAAACGAAAATGGGCTTAATTGACTCTAAAAAACTAAGCAAATCTTAAATAAGCAGAAGTAATAAGCTAATAAGCAAAAAATGGAACAACGGTACTAACAGTTTTAACTACCGGTACTAACTTGGAGTTAGTATCGCTAGCTTTGAGTTAGTACCGCTAGTTCTAAAAACCTCTTAAAGTTTTCAAAAGTCATTTTATTCAAGCTGATTTGATCCTAATTTGTTAAAAATAGATTATCAAATGACAACATAAGGTACTTATGAACAGATTTCAATTAGTGATAAGCACTTAAATAAGCTAAATTAACCTAACAGTACTAACTCATATGCTACAGTATAACGAGGAAAGTTGCACAAATCATTTTTGAATGAAATCTAAGCAGGATAAGTACTACAACATAATAAAGATAAATAAGCAAATATAAAATAAACAAATAAAGCTCTATAAGGAGTTCTACAGTAAATAAGAAAATCGAGAAGGAAGGAGATTACAACCCTTGCTTAAACAGGGCTGCTTAAGCTTTTACAAGCTGATCTACAAGCTCTAGCTTGTCAAAGACAAGCTAGTAATGTCCATAAGCACATCCTTTGTTTGCTTATCATCCAAAAAAGTAAGCTGTGGTATTTTTGGGTGAATTTTTTTGATTTCTTCTTAACTACTTAACCTTTTTAAGTTACTTAGTGAAAAGCTTATCATTAAGCTATATTGAAAGCTTTTTAAAACACAGTTAAGCACTGGTTAATAACTTGAGAACTTGGAATTCAACAATTGGATTTTAACATAAAAAACTCATTGCTTCATTAATTCTTAAAAACAATACAAAGCTGAAAGAACAGTTGCAATAAGCTTTTAAAAGACTAAAATGACTTAATTTAAATTACAATTAAACTACAATAATCTGAATTGCCTTTTTGGCTTACAAAAGGGGTCCTATTTTATATAGATTCTTCATCCTTGGTTTCCTTTCATTTCTACTCATTTTTCCTTCCAGGTTGTGTTTCTTTTGTAAGACAAAAACCACAATGAGTTGTTGTGTGAGAAGATTCTTAGAGAATCCCGCCTTCAATTTCTTATGTGCTTCTTTTGAGTCAATCACCCATCGAAATCACTTGGAAATGGTGAGGGATTGCCAACATGGGATTATAAGTATGGGGGGAGGGAATAGTGGAGTGGTTGAAATGATTTATCTAGGGTGTTGAGAGGTTTGCAGGGTAAAAGTATGGGAAGACATCCCTTAGTTGTACTGATTTTTGGGTGGAAAAATGATGTTGTGGGTAATTTGGGCAGCTTTGTGTTCCCCTCAAGTTATTTTCCCCCCCCCTCCCCCCCCCCCCCCCCCCCCCCCCCCCCCCCCACCCAAATTTGTAATTTCTGCCCTTGTCTTGTTATTCTAATAATACAACTTGAGGTTTGGCAATTTTAGTCCCTCAAGTTGTATTTTCTTCACTTGGTTGAATTTTGACTTTGACGGGGTTGATTTTCTGACTTTGATTGACTTTGGCTTCGGTTTGAATTTGTCTTTTCCATTCCGTGCTCGGCTTTGTTTGTTTTTGGCTTTCTTTTTGTCCTGTTCTTGAATATCCGTTTTCAACACAATACAAATGCAAAACATACAAATACAATGTATTTTGGTACGTTTTTAGTCATTTAAGTCCGTTTTTAAAAGAAAATGGTATGTGTAATTGAGCACATACCAAAATCCCCCATACTAAGGTATTGCTGTGTCCTCACGCAAAGTTATGAAGTAAACACTTAGAAAACTAAGAATCTCGGCCCCCCCTGACTATTTTACTTTTTTTTAATTTACCCCTCCCCACGAAAGTAGCTAAGTGTTTGTCAAGGGGAACTAAAGAATCAATAGCTTCGACAAGTCCTGTTTTTACCATTTTTTATCTATATACTAACTATCCCTAATATTTTTGGATTTTCCTTTTCTTTTCTTCCCCCCCCCCCCTCCCCCCCCCCCCCCCCTAACTACTATGCTTGACTTCCTTTATTTTATCAACACTTGGATCATACAATGAGAAGCCCATAGAATAATCTATGGATGTCCGAATGGATAAATTCATCGTCCCCGATTTTTCACTAGCCCCATACTAAGCGTAAAAACGAAATCACCGTTAAGTACAAGTAAAGATGCTAACACTACTTATAACTATGACTTGTCAACTTTTTGCTCCCCGAAATATTCAATTAAAGTGATTTCGTTTAATTTAAGTTAAAATTTAGATCACATTTTAGAAAGATAGTTGATAGAGTTTACGTCATAACGATATTTCTGAAGAAATTGGGGAAAAGATAAGATCACCACATACCAGGCATATTCTCGATAGTCCAGCCGAGATTCGACTTAGGTTATCAGGTTGAGACCCTACAGGAGAATGTTCGCAATGTAATGGCGGATACTCCACTATTAGGCCGAATTTCTTGATTTAACGTCTAAATAAAAATAGTACTCAAAGCACGCAAACATAAAAAAATTTAATATCTCATTAGTGAGACTATTCATGTAGCTGACCTTTTCTCGGAACATCCCCAGCTTCATCAGCTTAAGTGCCCAGTTTTTGATACCCACGGGAGAATCCTTAATTCGAATAATTACGACGGCAACCAACAACTTTTGAAGTCTATAAAGCAGTTATTCTTAGTTCCAAAAATTGTACTTGAGTTTAGACAACGAAATCTTAACTATTAAATTCCATTTATTGCTACATATTAATACTTACCGTCATCATTCCATGATTAAACTCGGCCACGCCTCGACAAGATGTAGTGACTAGTCTGGCGACGGCCTTTATTATTTGATAACACCTACTGATTACTTATCTCATATGGGCTTGTTTTTGACAGACTTCAACATCGGTTGTGAGCGGCAAGATGCAGTAAACCTTATCAGCCCACAGTAAATTTTTTTTTTTGCAAATATTTTCGTTATAGAGGAATTTTCGTTTAGAAATCAAGTTAAAGCTGAACTAGATGAATATTTTCGTTTCTAAAGACTTTCTTTTTAGAAAATGTGTGTTTAAAGTTAAATGCAAAAATTAAGACGTTTATTTGTCAGGTTAAGAGCTTCGGGGAGAAAAAGCGACAAGTAACACCTATAAGCTTTTAAGATTTCCAAATAATCATTGCTTAGCATCCTACTTGTAAATAACACTATCATTTTCCGTTCTTCGCAAGTTTAAAATCCCTAATAAAAGGATCCGCGAATGCTTAGCATAATAAACTTTCGTTATTAAATGGTTAAGGGAAAGCTAGGGCTCAACACGCCCCGATCGAGTCAAAATTGTATCTCATTCTACCATTAGAAAATCAAAACTGTGACAAAAAACTCATTTTATTTTTGAAAATTTTAAAATTTTATTTTTTCTGTATTTTTGCAATTATTTTGGTGGTAAACGGATTACGTGACAACAATGGCTGCAGGCAAAAAATCAATCGAAGATCCCCCCCTCTATACTAGAACTTAAACATCATCCTCGATTTTTTAAAGGAGGTACCTACGCTAAATTAAGGCCATGTATGAGTGTACAAAAGATAAAACGTTGTCGATTAGATTTGGATATGATTCCCAAAATGAAGCTGAGGATGTGAAACTCTTGTGGATGAAGGGTAATACTGCGAGCACGAGAGTCTTCACAATCTGGGAAATCCTGGACATACAACACAAAACACACAAAATACGGACAAAACACGGGTAATGGAAGAGGTAAGCCTCCTCTCACAAAAACACTTATTTATTACTACTACTGATAAGCATGGGGTGCCTCCCACGAAGCGCTTGTTTAAGGTCGCTATGCTTGACCCGTCCACGAATTTAATTGTCCTTGGGGGAAGGTCTGGAGTATCTGGGGACTACTGGTTGGTACGATCCCTCCAAGTAGTGTTTCAAACGGTTGACCATTCACTTAGAAGTTTTTGACAAAAAAATCCGCTGTTTTGGATAACTCGATGGTGCCATATGGAAAAACTTGGGTTACAGTGAATGGTCCACTCCAACGGGTCTTAAGTTTGCCTGAGAAAATCTTCAATCTAGAGTTAAGAGAAGGACTCGATTATCGACGTTGAAAACATGATTTTTGATCTTGGAGTCATGGATTCTCTTTGTTTTCTCCTTGTAAATTAAAGAGTTTTCGTAGGCATGATCACGAAGTTCATTAAGTTCGTTGAGCCTGAACTTTTCTGTGATCACCCGCGGTTTTGATATCAAAGTTTGTATGCTTAAGGGCCCAGTAAGCTTTGTGCTCCAACTCAATCGGTAGATGACATGCCTTTCCATATACAAGCTTGTACGGAGTGCACCCGATGGGTGTTTTGTAAGCTGTACGGAAGGCCCAGAGAGCGTCATCCAGTTTGTCCGACCAAGAGGCACGGTTTTCGCCTATGGTCCTTTCAAGAATTCTTTTCAAACCACGATTGGATACCTCAACTTGTCCACTTGTTTGTGGATGATACGCGGTGGAGAGACGATGAGTGACTCCGTATTTAAGCATGACCTTTGCAAATTGGTCATTGCAAAAATAGGTTCCGCGATCACTTATGATTGCACGAGGGGCACCAAATCTGGAGAAGAGAGTTTTAAGAAACTTGCAAACAACTCGGGCATCATTGGTGGGGAGCGCTTTTGCTTCAACCCATTTTGATAAGTAATCGACTGCCACGAGTATATACTTGTTCCCTCTTGAAGACGGGAACGGCCCCATAAAATCAATGCCCCAAATGTTAAAGATTTCACAAACTTGGATAGAGTTTTAAGGCATCTCATCACGTTGCAAAATTTTGCCTTGACGTTGACAAATGTCACATCGGGTGACAAAGTCATGGGCATCCTTGTAGATCGTGGGCCAATAAAATCCTAAATCGAAGACCTTTTTAGCGGTGTAATTGGCACCGTAGTGTCCCCCGGTGGGTCCACTGTGGCAAGCTTTAAGAATGTCAAAAGCTTCTTGCCCCGAAACACAACGCCTAATTACTTGGTCAGCACAGATCTTGAATAGAAAGGGGTCGTCCCAGAAGTAATGTTTGACATCTTTGAAAAACTTGTTTTTCTGTTGGGACGACATTCCCTTGACAATGAAGTTCCCCGCATGGTAGTTTGCAAAGTCGGCAAACCATGGGGTACTATCATCACGAAGAGCAACCGATCCAAGAGTTTCGAGTGGAAATGTTTCCGTGATTTCCTTGTTCTCGAACTCATTTTGGTGAGGGTTCTCAAGTCTGGAGAGATGATCGGCGGCAAGATTTTCTGCTCCTTTTTTGTCTCGTATTTCAACATCGAATTCTTGGAGCAAAAGGATCCACCGCATCAGTCTTGCCTTAGCATCCTTTTTAGCAAAGAGATACTTTATAGCAGAATGGTCGGTATACACTATGCTTTTGGACAAAACGAGATATGACCGGAATTTCTCAAAAGCGTACACTACGGCAAGTAATTCTTTTTCGTCATAGTTGTAGTATGTGTTTGAGCTTAGGTCATCTGTCTTGTGGAATAGTGAATTGGTTGGAAATGCTTGTTCTTTCGTTGCCCTAGGACTGCCCCAATTGCAAAGTCGCTTGCATCACACATGAGTTCGAAGGGCAAGTCCCAGTCGGGAGCAATCAAAATTGGAGCCTCGGTCAATTTTCTTTTAAGTGTATTAAAGGATTCGATACACTCTTTTGAGAAGAAAAATGGAGTCTCTTTTTTAAGCAAATGGGTCATTGGACGGGCAATTTTTGAAAAGTCTTGTATGAAACGTTGGTAAAAACCGGCATGCCCAAGAAAGCTACGGCACCTTTTGACAGTAGTCGGGTGAGGGTGCTTGGCATATAACCTTCGACCTTTTAGCACGATCGACCTCAATTCTCGACTTAGGAAATTTTGTGTCCAAGAAACTAATGCCTTCTTTAACATTTAAAAATGGCTTTTCCCTGCCTTTTTTTCCCCCTCCTATTTTTCCCCCAATTTAGGGACAAATTGGTGTCTTAACACCACTTTAACATTTTTTCCAAATGGGATAGGCATGTAGAGAAAGAATCCCCGAAAAGAACGTGAAGTCATCAATGACATCTTTCATTGTTTTACGAATCATGTCATGGAAGATCTGCCATCATACATCGTTGAAAAGTGCCGGGTGCATTTAGTAGCCCAAAAGGCATGCGGGCGATAGGCAAAGTTACGTATGGGCATTGAATGTTGTTCTTTCTTGATCTGCGGGTCAATGTGAATCTAAAAAAATAACCCGAGAAGCCATCGAGGAAACAATAGTATTGGTTTCCCGCGAGTCTTTCGAGCATTTGATCCATGAAGGGTAATGGGAAGTGGTCTTTTCGGGTGGCCTCATTCAACTTTCTATAGTCAATGCACACTCTCCACCCTGTGACCAATCGAGTTGGTATCAAATCATTATCATCATTTTTGACGACGGTTATGCCACCCTTCTTTGGTACACAGTGCACCGGGCTTACTGTACATGGACTGTCAAGCTGATCGATAAATTAATCCGGCGTCATGAAAGAAGTTTTTCAACCTCTTTTTTGATGACGTCGTGGATCTTTGGGTTTACCCGTCTTTGACTCCGAACTGTTGGTTCGTAGTCCTCTTCCATAAGGATTTTGTTGAGTGCAAAAGACACTTTGGATCAAACACCCTTGATATCGAGAGTTTCCAAGCGTATGACTCGCTTTGTGGGACTTTAGATCCTTGTTAAGAGCTTGCCTTTTCTCTTCCTTCATGTCTTTTCGTAATTAAGACGGGCACTTGTCGTTGCCTTCCAAAAAATGCTATTCTTAATTGATGGGTGGACCAAGTCCTTGAGTTCAACTCGGGAGGCTCATCAATGATGATTTAACGTTTTAAGCTTCAAACCTTTAAGTTCTTCTCGCGATTCCGGCGTTGAATAATCCTTTATGATTCAAGATGAGGATAGGTAACAGCTCATATTGAGAGTGCTCTTCTAGAATAAGAATGTCACCCTTCCGGATTCATTAGTACAGTTAGCATCAATTTCCCGTGTGACATGGCCTCACGTCATTCGATAGCTTTAAAAGCTTTTGCTTCTTCGAGAAGGAGAAAATCCACTATCCCCGATAAGGAGTTTAGTGTTGGTGAAGAATTTGAACAATTGGATCGTAATTCCGGAGAAGGATTACCATACGCAACTGAATCAGAAAAACCTAGAACTTCTTGCGAGTATTCTTCACATGCCAATTCAATGACGTCGATTCGGTTTGCCGTCATATGATCGTAATTAGCCGTGTATCTCGAAGTTTGGTCCAGATTGAAGGTGATGGCCTCTTTGCCAGCAGACAGGGTTATTTACTTCAGTTAACATCTATTAATGCTACGATGGTCTTTAAGAAACCTCCTCCCGAGAAATTAAAGGTACTAGGGGGTATGGTCTCAAAGCTACGACCACAAAATCTGCAGGAACTGAACTTTCCACCATTAAACGGTCGTCTCTTAGCGATACGATCAGGTTCGGTGATTGAAACGGTCCGCTAGCTCTAGCTTAATGCAAGCTTGGGGCTTAGTTCGGGAAGGAAGAGATCTTTCTTAACGGGAATATGGCATGAGATTAATGCTTCGCCGAAGATCGGCCAAGGCGTTGCTTTGTATTAATCCACAGAAAAATTCACATGGAATAAAAATCAGGCAGGGTCTCCAAGTTTTTTTTTTCGGTAATTGTTTAGGATGACTGCCTGAGCAACTCTCGTTCAATGGATGTTCTAGCCCACTTTCACTCAACTTATCTTTGTTTCGATTAAGTTTTTAGAGTGAGGCAAATTTCGGCATAAGGGTCAAGGCATCCGATAAAAGCTAATTTCGAAACTCAGATCTCTTAAGATTCGTAGAATTTCTCCAATTTGGTTATTAGCTTTTTCACGGCGCCTTTCATTGTTTCTTCTTGAAGGAAACGGAATCGATGTTTGTTGGTTAGGCCTCGGAGCACTAACGGGTCAAAACTTGCTCTTGGAAGTCAGGTTTTTAAGACTGGACTTGCTTATTACAAGGTTGGACGTCTTCGGTGCTTCCGTTATTAGTAGGAAGCATCGTATCCTTTGTAACCTCGGTATCACGATTCATTACTTTCGGAGAAGAAGATGAAGTAGAAGGAATCACGGGTCCTTGATATGCAACACCACTTCGGGTGGTGATACCTTTTCACAATCTTCCTTAGGGTTTGGTATTGTGTTACCCGGCGAGAGTTTCGAACCTGAAGTGAAAGCGGATTATTCCATTTGATAAAGTTAATTAGTCATACTTTCAAGCCTTTGATTCGTAGTAAGCCAAGTTGTTCAATTGAGCTTGCAGGTTTTGCCCCTGGTTTTGGCACTTCCTCATAACCCGCATCATTAGCTTTACGTAGCTATCAAAATCGGTCTTAGACACACCTTGTGTTTGAGGAGCGGGAGCTGGTAACGGGAGCTTGATAACAGCTGGGGTGAATAACCTGGGTTGATCAACTGGTCCTTGACTGAAATTATTTCCCCGATTTTGGTTAAAACTTGTTCCCCTGATTTTGATTAAAAATTTATCCCCCGATTCTTGGTTGTTGTCGATGGCTTTGCATAGGAGGAAAAACCGGGACGGTCGAATTTGGTTTGCAACCATTTTTGAGGTCGGGGCCACGGTATTTCCTTGGATTGAAAATTCAGCCGCGAGGCGGCTTGTGAGGGGGAAAAAAAAAAAACGTAAGTTTGAATATTGTCGTGATAAACATTGCCATCGGTGGTGGGACAACTTTGATAATGAATGAGCTCCACCGCAAGTCACACAACTTTCTTCGAACCGCTTTTTACGGACGCGGGAGTTTGTAGTGAGAGCAAAATGGAGGGAGAAAGGGGGGAGCTTGAGATTGATTTTTTTCTTATCAAGGAGCAATGCTTGACCCATATTCTTTGAGTAGGGGGGGGGGGGGGATTCGGAGACATCGGGAGAGAGTTCGGAGGTGGAAGTGCTTGTACTCACTTTTAGCAACAACATGTTTACTTCATGAATTACGAACTTTGGCAATTTGCTTCTCGGGATTTTTAGACATTCTCGAGGCATTTTATCAAAAAAGTTACCACCCGAGGCGGGGAAATCAATGAATTTGATCATTTTGAGTTCAAGGATTAAGAATGTATCGACGTTGTGCAAATTCGAAAACCCATGATGAGGCATGCCCTAAGAAGATCATTGAATCGGTCCCATGCTTCATAAAATGATTCGTCAAATCTTTGTTGAAACCTTGTGATTTCAATTTCCTAAGATTTGTCGTTTTAGCAAGGGAGGGATAGAATTGGTAATGGAATTTCGATCACAAGATCATCCAATGTAAGATCGATAGAGGGGGTTCTTGTCAAGCCAAATCCGGGCTGCTTCCCTTCGATGGTGGGGGAAAATGGGAAAAGCATAAGCTTAACCGACGTCACTCGGGTCGTTCGGGCGGAACTTCATCGTAGATGTGATTCCTTGTTGAAATCATCCGAACCATGTGAGCATGAGGGTCTTATTTATCATGTCCAAAAATCTTGCTTGTTTTGAACAAGATTAAGTAGACCATGCTTGATCTCAAAGTTGTTTGCGGTGATATCGGGAACAACAATTTTATCCTCGTAACCCTCGGTGGGTGCTTCGAGCAATTGCGCCATAGTACGATTATCGTCCATCGTAACTATAGGAGGATTGAAAGTTTCTTGATTGTTATTTGGTTTCTCAAGATTTGGTGATTCAACAGAAGTTTGTCGGACTTGTGGTTGTCGCGTTACGGCTGAGAACGGAGTGCGCAGTATGCACAAAATAGAATATATAAAAAAGAAAATTTACACTAATTTTTTTTTTGTTTTGTTTTTCTTGGTGATTTATTCACAATTGATTTTACCGGACAATGAGATAAGACAACTTCAACCAAATAATCTACTTACTTCACGGTAGCTCTCAAAAAGATAAACGCACAGGTGAGCGGAGGAGTAGGAATAGCGCGAAGCTTATTTCTCCTTTCGGGTCGTAGTTCCTCGGAACAACCCTCCTTATACCCACTTTATAGTTTGTTTAACTTTTCGAGGTGAGCCGTACGTCGTAAGAGACACAAATGAAAAGTTTTTTAAAATCCTTTTTGTTCGAGTTGGGAACAAACAGTTCACCCGGGAAGTTATTAGGAAAATACCTCAGTTGAGAATATTATATTTTGGTATTTTTACCAATTTGTGAATTTTATTTCTTACAATGTTTTTATATTTTTGGTTTTTTAGATGATAATTATACTAATAAAAGAAAATGAAAAATATTTTTGTACTTTTTATATTTTTATAGAAGAAAATATTCACAGATTCAAACATAAATTGTCAAACGTAACGATAATCGTTTTCAGCTTTCCCCATCGCAGGCTAGCGGCGCTAAAAAAATTGACTCGCGAAATAAATTCTTACTCCTTTTTATATATAAATAAATATAAATATATAACAAGGATCAAAATCCACAAAATCAATGAAATCAAAGTAGTAATTGGAAAGAAAAGATGCGTTCCCGGGTCGTTTTCCCAGTGAGGCTTGAATGGAAAATCGAATTACGGATTGAGGATTGATGTTTGAATGGAAAAGGGTATGATTGGGTACTAAACCTAATAAGCAAATGCACACAAAAATAAGCAAAGAAAATAAGCTGGAACAAGCATAAAAGCTAGAAATGGTAAAAACACTCAGAACTTTTAAACTAAGACACAAATAAGCTTAAGACAAAACCGAATAAGCTAGACTAACTCTAAATAAGCAAATTCAGCAAGCAATTAAGCTAAGCTAAGCAGGAGAAACTCAGCAGTACTAACAACAGTACTAACAGTATTAACTGACAGTACTAACTTGGAGTTAGTACCGCTAGCTTTAAGTTAGTACTGCTAACTCTAAGTTAGTATTGCTAGCTCTACTAAAACACAATGAAACAAGAAATAAGCAAATAAGCTAAAACAGATATTTAACTACCCCTAATAAGCACTTGGGCATAAGAATAAGCAACTAGAATAAGCTAAAATGGCAAATAAGCTAAAAAGCTACAAACTGATAAACTATAAGAATTACTATGAAAAGGCAAATAAGCTTAAATAAGCTCTACTAAAGACAGTAAACGAAAATGAGTTAATCTACTCTAAAAAGCTAAGCAAATCTTAAATAAGCAGAAATAATAAGCTGATAAGCTAAAATGAACTAACAGTACTAACAGTTTTAACTACCGGTACTAACTTAGAGTTAGTACTGCTAGCTTTGAGTTAGTACTGCTGGTTGAAAATCCCAAAAGAGAACTTGCTAAGTACTACTATGGTGTTCAAGTACTACTTCTCTCTAGATGAATGAAAATACCCTTTAAAGTTTTCAAAAATCAATTTTCTTTTAAATTACCACCATAACAATTTTACACCAATATCTTAATCACCTCAAACACCAAACCCCCCCAACACACTCCACTAATAATCATAATACCAACCATAATAATCACTAAAACAATCCATCAACCAACTTCCCCAAAACACCACAAACACACATAACAACCACTCCAAATATCCAATACCCAAAAACCCATACACCCAACCCCCTCAACTCCACCAATCCATCACCCTCCACCCATCTCCCCCACTAACTCTCCCCATAAACATATAAACACAATAACCACCTCACAAATACATACCCATATTCCATACCCCACCCAATCACCACACCCTTTTAACAACCCCTCTACACACACTCACAATAATACAACCACACTCAATAAATCTACAACCTCCCAACCATAACATTCAACACCACCAACCTCATATTAAAAAAATCTTAGTATTTCACAAATACTATTCCAAACCAACCAATAACAAATAAAATCTAAAATCCACAATCAACAAAACATCAAAAACCTCCAAACACCCAAACCTAACATCAATACACCCCTTACCAACCTCTCCTACCTCACATCCAACCCCACAACGCCCAACAAATCAAACATCTCTCACTAATATCATAACCTACACCTCATCCTAGTGTTGTGCACCCACTACCACAGATAAATGATCACCCCCATTCATCCCATATTGAGACCACCTCTAAACTGCTGTCACAAACCCGCTCATCTATCACCACCTCCACAACAATTCTGTAACCCCACCCCCATGTCAGACACAAACACCACCCACCTGCCTCCAGAACATTCGAGTACAGTCGGATACCTAAGTGTAGCAACTACTAGACACAACAACGACAATATGAACACATCTCCAGACTTGAATAATCAAAAAGGCTCAGTAGTCCTATCATCTATCCGAATCAATCCTTATAAATGTGTTCAGTTGGATGCAGTTTTTTACTTCTTAGATATCAACTACCACACATACACACAATCTCCACACAGACCCCGCGCACTCATGTACAGAAGTGACTCTCCTAGACAATACAATATGCAGCATGAAGAGTAACGTGTGTCTACCTGAGACCTAATCAACTGAACCTAACACTATTGTATATAACTTCCCAATAGACCCATACTTAGAGTGCTTCAACACCACCTCTTTCACACTACCAGTGTGACCCACACACTATCATCTGTGATAGAAGCTCAATGTGTTGCGTCTCAAGCTACTTACGAATATTCCTTTGTGTAGTCACGTGTGCAAAGACGATCTCCCAATTGTTGTTAGTTTCTTCTAGATGCATTATTAAAGACGTTAGATAACACACTCCCGTGTACGTTAGAGATTGTGCTCCCGTGCCCCCGTATATGTACCTATCGACATATCTCATCACTGTTTCTAACTATCTTTCGTTTACCCCATGTATGAGTCCTCAATTGTTGTGTAATTCACTGTAAATTCTTATGCACTCTCTATTATTCTTAAAAATATATCTCAGCCGATACATGACCTTCTCCTCATCAACGTATTAGCTGCTCCGAACTTATGTCGTTCTCATCGTTGCGTGAGTCTAGAATGCCTAACTGTCGTGCGCGGTGTCATCCAGTTGTCCAATGAACTGTTTCATAAAAGATAAGACCCTTCTAGAGAATTACTCTCTAACCGTAGTTTAAGTCACCTAAGTCCTTTATAGCACTCTCTTCGATACTGTTTGTGTACTCTGTTATATAATGTGTATCTATGATATTTAGCAGAGTTTGACTGTGGTTGTGAGACAGTATCGGTATTAGACTGGTACATGTTCCTCTGATGATTCTTGATCTGTAAGTGTTTTGTAGACTTGTATAGTGTGTGGCTTTGTGTGTCTGGAGACTATCGCTCTCCATTAGATGGTGGATAACGATGCACAAGAGTGTTTATCCACGGATCTGATATCTTTCATATAATGTGGTATCGTCTCATAAAATAAGGCACTACAGAGCTGAGTCACTACAGTCTTTTTGGTTACTGTTTATTGTCATTACGCGATTTTAGGTTCCACGTTAGTTATAATTGCGACAACTTGGGAGTCCTGATCTATGCGTGGATAATCTCTGAATATCACGACAGTTACCCCTTAATGAATCAACAATATGGCTACTGTAAGACCACCGGTCGCATTGCCCATAAGTTCGTTCGTAGAGAACACTAACATCTCCCTCAGATTCTTTCCACAATAAAACCCTCCCGACCTCTCACTTGTAATCTTGCGCCTGTAGTGTGCATTTCCTTGTGTCTATAAGAGAGCGCTGAGAATCATTAGTCTCTTCTTATAACCTCCAAACATGTTCATTGTGTCAAGCTCATGCTTTTCGTTGCAACTTCTCCACCTAACTTGTATCTGATTAGCCTCTCAGATTATATGTATTGATGTTCTGATCTTTTGAGAATTCTTAAAACTTCACTGCATGTGAGCGCAACTCAGAGTCACGTTAATTTCTATGCTCTAATACATCGCTCTTCGTCCTCTCGCTACGGAGCTACTACTCGGTCACAGTAAATCATACACACTCATAGATCTTGTTGTATCCATACGCGAGTCTATCAGAAGTTCGTCTCGTCTCACACGCGATACTGTAACGTTTATATTGCCATAGTGGTCGAACAGGCCTTTTGAAAAAAGTGTATACATATCGTATGAGATGACCTCGCGCACATGATTCACACGTGCGCACAATCAAGGTCTCCAATCATCCAGTACACGCAGACACCGTATAAAATCTTTCACTTCTCTTCGTGTGCTCGAAAGTAAGGATTGTGTCGCCTCCAAATTGTGGTTGATTGTATATTCCTGTCAGAGTTCTCCTTTGTTTACGATTGCTGTGATTGTGGTGTGTGTGTCACTTCATCGAGAGAGACTGACACGTAGACAATCTCTCTAGTGTCTCTCCTTGTCATCTGTCTGCTTCGAAGTCTGGCACAGTTGATCTTTTCGTTTGTGTCACGTCGTCCATGTATAGATAGTAGTAATCGATTAGATTATGCAAATGCGTGTTCAATGTTTTGTAGAAAAACTTAGATTCATGGACTCAAGGATTGATTGGACCGTACTTTATCTAAATGGCTGTGTTGAATAATGTATTATGTTATTGTATAGTGTAATTTAGTGCATTGTGAGTTGTATACGCGTACTACTCTGAAGTGTGTATCAGATAGCCTTTTCGGTCTACTAAGTTAATAGATTCATCTTCTATGCCCCCACGTCCATGATGTCTGTTGCTTTGGATGCTCGAGCAGTGAATCTGTCAGAGGTGCTGTGTGTAGTTGTTCTGTAGGCTGTTGTATAAGTTATTTTTTTTAGTTTTATCTTCGTGCTATGTTGGTCTGTTTCAATTTTGGTCCCCGTTTTTTCGGTGTCATTACTTGTGTAGTGTGAGTCCTGTTGTAAAGTTAGAAGACTATTCCTTCGCCGACATTGCCGAAAAATAGGTGAGCTAGTGTTCCGATGTTGGGTTTGTGTAAATGTTCTATTACGTTTATTTGTGTGGCGTGCAAAGATGTTTGTTGAAAGATGATTTTGTCTTGTGTGATTGTGTCTCGATGATTGTCTTCTTTTACCGATTTGATGGTCTCTCAATGTTTAGACCGGAGTGTGTCTATCTGTACATTTGTTATACTTACTACTAGTGATTGTTCCGTTCTATAGTCCTGTCCTTTCGGTAATTGTGTGCTCTATTAATCCATAATGATATCTCACTCGTTGTATATCAGTAGGTACCCAGGATCATAGCTTTGTTGTGAGTTAGTGCCTCGCGTAATACGGCATCTTAGTAGTAGCTAGGTGAATCGCTATAACGGCTCTTTGTGGCTTGTGTGCTGTGTGAATGCTGCGCGAAGTGTTGTGTCAGTTGCGGCGTTCGCCTGCTCGATTGTACTCCATGTTTCACATAGTGGGTTGTGTTTGTACGCACGTTGTGTGATTGTCGATCTGATGTGTCTTACAGCTTTTGGGTATGAGGAAACCGTCTAGAAGTGGAAGAGTCTCCATTCTTGTTTTCGAGTTTTTTTCTATGTATTCTAGTGAGTAGATGGGTAGCAGATGTCCTTGTGGTTGGGATCTAAATGCCTCTATAAGCTTTCCCCTCACAGCTATATTGCTGTATGTGCAGTTTGTGAAGAGTAGATACTGCCTGTGAAAAGGTTAATAGTCAGACACATCTCACCTATGTTCTTGCGTCTATGTTGTATCGCCTGATTTCTTGCGCTTTTTTTTCGATCCGCTTCTATTGTTGCTTGTCGTTCTAGAGAGAGCTGTTGCAACTGTTATCTATTTTAATTATGCGTGACTGTGTATGGTATTTTCGTCGTATATGACGTGTTAAATATTGTAGGCACAGGTTGTCGAGATATCCGCGAGGATTTCTTAGACTCTCAGCTTCTTGTGGCGATGGTAGAGTAAGCTATGGATGAATTTTGTGCAGTGTAGTGCCTCTCGGGTTGTCCTAAATTTGTGTCTCCTCGTTTGTTCGCATTGTGTGTTGTGCAGCCATTGA
The DNA here is from genome assembly GCA_026074375.1 of Tanacetum coccineum. Taxonomy (NCBI): domain Eukaryota; kingdom Viridiplantae; phylum Streptophyta; class Magnoliopsida; order Asterales; family Asteraceae; genus Tanacetum; species Tanacetum coccineum. The sequence goes on along the minus strand of BQNB010058611.1, from coordinate 15,353 downwards.
TATGATTGTTGATGCGTGTCGCTGCTCTCCCGTAGTGTAGAGGTTCAAGCGGGTGTTTCTGCGTTAAGGCTTGTTCGATGGGTAAGTGCTCCGTTCATGTGTGCTCGTAGAGGGCTTTCTCGACGCTGTGGCATTAAAATAAGATGTTGATTTCCTCAGCAGTGTTGTTGTGTTTGTTAGCTAGTAAGGTTTAAACATAGTGTGTCTAATTAAGTTGCAAGATCCGCTTGTGTTTGCTGTTGTAGTTGCGCGCGCTCTCACGCAAGAGGTGTATCGTTGGTTTGTTAGCGTTGTCGTTGTTTGGTGTTAATATCCATGTGCTTATGAGAGAGTAGTCTTAAGTTATTTGAGGAATTGTTGTTCGTTTGCGTCATATAAGAGAGACTGAGTAGGGTTTACTGCTGGCTCGATGACTGGTATGCATTGGGTGTGAACCGAGAGATCATGGTGCCAACATGTCGCATCGAGACTGACTCTGACTAGAGATCTCAGGTGTAGCCCTGTGTGGCTTTACGCGTGTGCCCGCCGTCAACGTGGGGAATTTTTAGTGACATTCCGCTGTGTTGGTTGCTGAGTGATGGAGTTTGTCCGCGGCCGCGGATTTGTGTGTTTACGCGAGAGCGTAGCACGCGTCTTTTCGTTGTATTAGAGAGTTGCGTCATTAGTAGTATGGGTCACTGTGTAGATTAATTCTTAGCAGAGTAATGTCGCAGTACGGAGAGTAGGTTGATGGATACGCGGATCTGCTGAGGAGTGTTGCGGAAGTTGTGAGATCTATATATAAGTGTCGACAGGAGTATGAACTATTTTTTGCTACGGTAGACTGATGGACAGAGATGATGTGCCCTGAGTGTCGTGTGTGGCAAGTTATGTTGTCTGCGTCCATATGAGAATACCGATAATGAGATTGTATTGGGTGTGGGACAGGCGAATCCATCTTCGGATCCTCTTATCTGTACCCTTTCGCGCGCGCTGGGTTTTTACAGAGATTTGTTGGTCACTCTTTCGGCATGTTTTTTGTTTTGAATTTAGTTAAGTTTTATAAAAATAGTTTTTTAAGTAATAAAATTAGGTTTTTTAGTTTAATTAGTTAAATTAGTTTTTAATAAATAGTTTAAAATTAGGGCTTTTAATAAAATTAATTTTCTGCATTTTCTCTCTTTATAAAAAGAATTTTTAGAGAATTTTCTAGTTTTAAGTTTTTATAGTTTTAAAAAAAATAATAATTTTCAAATTTTAGTTTTATAAACATTTAACTTTCAACTTTAGTTTTTTTATTTTAAAACCTTTTTAATATAGACAAAATTAGTGATAAATAATGTTTTTCTCTACTTCTTTTTAAGTAATTTAGGATTAAGTTAGCTTAAAAAGTATTTTTCTAAATTTTTATCAATTAAATTTCTATTTTTAGGATTTTAATTTAGATTTAATTAGTGTTTTAATTCATATATAAAATCCAAAAAAGACTTTAAAAAATTTTTTAATTAGCATTATTTAGATATTGGGAATTTAGTTTATAATTTTAGGATTTAACTTTGCATTTGTTTTCTTAAATGTACGCATTTTATTTATTCGTAATTAGTTTACATATGTTAATTAGTGTTTAATTGTGCCTTTAATAGTAGCAGTCATAAATAAATCAAAAATATCTCTTTTTCTTATTCAAATCAGGGATTCCAAAACTTTAAAACTAAGGTTTCCATTCACGCTAGTCATTGGGGAGGGGAGGAAACGTCCCCCGGGTGATATACTTACCCGGTTTAATATTACGTATTTTATATTAGATGTTATATATTTTGAGATGTGAATTTTATCAAGGGTGTACTTCTGGTAACTTTCTTAATTACTCTCGGGATTATACTATATTATTTTATATTATATTTTACGTATGTGTAAAATTGCTCAATCAGTTTTTGGCGCCGTTGTCGGGGACTTGTGTAAGCGATTCCTTCGTTTTGTGTTTGTCGATTTGGTCGTGAATTTCCTGTTCTCCTCGAAAGGTAAATTTTTTGTCATAAATCAAAAAATCCAACAAAAAAAATATAAAATATTAAAAAAGTAAAAAAACTATTTTCCTTTTACTTTTTAGTATATGTAAATAAAAAGTAAAAAAAAATTAGAAAAATCAAAAAATATAAAAAAATTGCTCTTAACTCGAAAATAAAATTCACCAAGTTGGTTAACGAAACACCAACAAATAATGTCTTCATGGAGATTTTATCATTTCAATTTCCTGGTGGGAAACTTGCAATTGTTCCAATTCGTAATCAAAGATTTAAAACTGCCCTTTGGGTGTCACTACGACGTACGGCTCACCTTGAAAAGAATTTTCAAGAGCTACCGTTGATGTAGTTGATTATTTGGTTTTAAGTCTCTTTCGTGGAACCGTTTTAAAATTCATTGCTAAAAAAAAAAGGGAAAAAAAAAAAAAAAAATTATGAGTAAATTTTCGCTTTTTAATTGTTTAGTTTTTCTTGTTATGCCACCACTCGTTCGGCAATCTCGTTAGACGTCAGTCAACAACAAACTCTTCCGGTTGAACCAATTGTTGAACAAAACGTTGTCTTCTAATGGCCGACAACTCGATAACGATGGCTACAAATCGTTACATGCACCCATCGAGGGGGTTGAAGATGCTATAGTTGTTCACACGATCAATGCCCAACAATTTCGAGCTTAAGCAACCTTTAATCAATCTTGTGAAAAGCAACAAATTTAGGGTAGACAAGAATCCCCACAATCACCTTCGATTTTTTAATATGGTCACTTCACACGTTCTAGACATCCTAGAAGTTACCACGACACTTCGATTAAGCTTTTGCTTTTTTCCTTTTTCTCTACACGGTGAAGCCCCGAGATTGGTTAGACAAATAACCACCAAGATCAACTTCTCACATGGGTACGCCACTCCTTGTTTCAAAATTCATAAACCAATACTTCCCACCTTCAAAAACCACTTACTATCGGAATGAGATCATTACTTTTTATCAAAAACCAAACGAAGCCTTTAATGAAGCATGGGAACGTTTTAAAGCGAATCCTTCGTTCCAATGTCCATCACCATGGCTTTTCGGAATCTTCCACCAAAACTTGATATCTTTTTACAATTTTTGAATTCAACGATCCAAGATGCTTTCAGATTTGCAGCAGGTGGCAATTTCTTGGGCACAAAATGCCTCAAGAAGAAGGTTTAGCGTTTAATTGAAAGCAAGTCAAAGTTCGTTACACAAGAAGTCGTGCTAATGATTCAAGAGGTGGAGTTCGGCACTGCTCCTCTTTATAATTCTTCATCTTCAAATTGATTCTTTCGATATGCAACAAATAGCCCGAATTCTCTTGAGGATAGATGGCTCTCCAGATGAATCCCAAATGATGGAGTCAAATGAAAGCTTTAGTTGTTACTCATGTTGCACACCCCCAGTCAAAGCAGTTTGAGGAAGTTCGTGTCACTTGTGGATCAAAATCCCAATTTTAAACCATCTGTCTGTTTTAACTCGAGGTGGGAAACGATTTCCCTGTTTTTCCAAGGTTAACATCCAGCAATTTCAACCAAACCGCAGCCGTTGGGAAATTTTCTCCAAAGAAACCAACCTTCCATATTTGGCAAGGTCAAATGAGACCACAGCCGGGTTTCACTCAACCGACTGGTCCAAACCAACCAAAAACCGTGTATCAAGAGGAACCAATTTCTAATTTTCCAACCAAAACCGTGGAGAAATTTTAATCAAAAACCGTTTCTCAAAACAACCAAAATCAAGTTTATCAAGCTCCACCATACCAAACACCAACCAACCAACCACCAATCAATCAAGTTTTACCTTACCAACCTCCAACAAATGGTGTTTTGAAAACAGATTTTGAAAGCTACGTCAAAGCAAACGATGCAGTATTAAAGAATGTGCAAAATCAAAATCAAGGTTTGCAAAATCAAATGGCAAATGTTACAAGTTTGTTAACAAGCCTTTGCACCAAGATTAATGATTTCAAACCATCCCAGCCAAGCTTCAAAGTTCTAAGTACTCTTACCGAGCAATACCATTCCATATCCACGGAACGAACCAGGCTATAACAACTCGAAGCGGAGTTTTTCCGAAGGGCCGTTCATTCCTCTGCCTCCTCCATTTGTAACTCCGGATGTGGTTAGAAGGAGACGTCAACGAACATGTCCCACCTCCTCTAAACCAAAAAAGTTCAAGAGGACAAGTCTTCTAAAACAACAACAAACGTTAACAAGTGGAATTGTCCATAATCCTAAAAACATATGAACTGAAGCTTCTTTAACCCGGAAGAACTAAACATTATGAAAAAAACTTCAAGACAAACCGACAAGTATCCTATCCACATCAAAAATATTTGAGTGAAAATTGTGTAAAAGCTGTCGATAAGATATGTCTTCTCGTCTATCACATGTTCCATTTAGTGTCATCTAGTACGACTTGAGTTACCTCGTCTGGTTCTACGCTCAACCTATGAAGTGTACAATCCTAACTTAGACATCACTCACACGCTCAAAAATGTCGTGTGTTATTTATTAGTTCACCATCCTTACTCTGTAGAAATCAACAGAACCCTCTCAATCGAGGTGTTGCTCAAATTGTGTAGTGCTATTGTATGAGTCCTCTACCTCGCTGAAAGATCAACCTGTATGGTGTTACCATCCAGTTGTTGTGTGTGTGCAGATTGTGTCCCTTGTGATTGTAGTAGTCCATGAATTTCTCCACTAAGGTGTTCATTTGGTCTCTCACAGCTAAGTAACACATTCGTCCCCTTTTTTTTTTTTCTTTCGTAAGTGTGGACGTCCGTCGGCAATAGCAGATTGTTAGTGTTCATATTAATAATTTCGGCTATGTCCTGTTATCGCTTAAGCCTCTAGAATTATGTGTGGCTCCTCAGAGATTTAAAACTACGCTCTCTCCGAATTATAGTCATAATGTCTCTCTCCTCGTCTATTTTGATTCAACTGTGTGTTGAATGAAATGAGATTTTTCTCTAACGCACGTATTTAATTGGTGAGAGTATCCCCTTTTCTCCGAGGAGATACCATGGTGGATGGGCTTTTAAAGACTATACTCAATTTTGTTCAACATGTGCATTCCGACTTTGCGTAACATAGAGTGTGTTCTCTTATATATGCCGATGTGGAGCGGGTATGTTACCAACCTCTGATGAATTTTCCCAAACCCAAAAGACTCTTGAGTTAGACAATCGTCTCAACTTTGTCAAACCGGATGGGATTTGTTAAGGATGTTTGTGCTTGTTCCCGTTAGAAAGTTTACATAACCCGGTCCCGATTTTTATATGATCTGCGCGCATGTGTCATGCTCTTATATCGAATGCCACTACGTAAATAATGTTGTGAGTCTATGTCTATTCAGCACACTCTCGCTGATGTAAGTACCATCGTGAGATAGATACCGCACCCACACCTTTAGAGTACACTCAGCATAATGACCAATACAGACTTACAATCAGTACATGTCCACACGTATGCCCTATTAGTATATACTTGTGATAGTTAAGTGTCGCGCCAGATAATAATGCCTTGCAACTATTGAAACTGTCAGTAATCTTCCACCTTTGAGCTCACTGTGTCAATAAGACGCTCTTGTAGCCATCAATATAGACCATGTAAGAAGAGGTAGATTTCAAGTAAGACTAAGTCACGATGCTCTCGCTCTCAGGCAAAGAATCGTGAGGTGGATTTATTCACCGTGAAGCATAGAGTGATAACCGGAATATTGACTCTATCAAGGCCTATCTCGTTGTATGCGATGCTCTCCTGTGCTAGTAGTACTGTGTCCAGTACTAATTGTACGGCTTAAGACCTATGTAGATAAGTTCTTCTGGGGATTTGTCTGCGCATATTCTAAGTGTCTGTTGGCCTGTTGATAGGTGGTGGTAACTATGTAGTGTCGCACCTACCGGAGTCCCTATCCAAGTTATGTTTCTTCTGTTGAGAAGTACTCGAAGTGATAATTCTCTCTAAGACTCTACTAGCTAGTCTTGTCGTTGTTAAGATCTTCGAAAGTGTGACTTGTCGTATGAGTTCGGTACTGTACCTGTTTTAGGTCGCTGTCGGGTCTCACAAGAGATCAAACACGTCATTAGGCTCATTGTCCACATGTGTGTGTCGTGGCTTACGCTTAGATAGTCCAATTCGAGAGAGCACATACCACAGAAGGTCTGGCGATGTGAGGACCGGCTTCATCTCTCTCTCGCAGTAGAGAGGAAGTGTTAGACTGTCTCACAAGAAGGACACTCAGATTGTTGCGCGCAAAAATACGAAACACGCAATATCTCCTAGTGTGTGTTCTCCGCACCGGATGTTACCGTCTCCTACGATTCCTTATGTTGTTCAGATAAGATGTTCACTTGTGCTCACACGTTTGAGAATCCCTGTATGGACTGTTTCCGTGCAGACTAGAGAAATGAGAGTCGCGAATGAGTCATGTGGCATTAAGTGATCGTATGGTGTCGGATGACAGGGTTTAGTCACCTCGATCTTTCTTCCAGATGAGACGCGCATGACGCGCTTGACGCCGACAAGGAAATTGCGCGTAGGCGCGAACCTGAGATAGAATATAGATCTGTTACCTCTCAATCTCAGCTGTTGACACACGCATCGCTATCTCATTGTGTGGAGTTTTTGATGTTTGAGAATTGTTAGCACAAGATGTGTGGCACTACGTCGCCACACCTTCTAATATTGTCATCACTGACATTCTGTGTAGAGTGTAAGGCGGCTTTGTTCGGCGTGTTGAGGACGCGGGAGATACATTCTAGAGCCGTGAATGGCTTGTCCTGCGCATGGTGTGTGTCTATAGCGGTTTCGCAGTGTGGTGGTTGAAATTTGCTATGAGTCCGGCGGAGTGAATCTCTGCTCTGAAGAGTCGGAAATAAGTATTCTAATAGGATGACTATGTGCGGATGTAGACTGGCGTCCCTTTTGTTCTCAACTCGTTTTGTGTGACATATCGCCCTGTGTCTGGTTTGAGACACTATTCAACGATAAACCGAGCACCGTGGGCTCGTGTGGTATAATAGAGTTGAGGAATGTCAAGTGTGCGTAATGAACTGAGACAGGTAGAAAGGCGTTGTGTGTTGAATAAAACACTGTGATCTTGTTTTTCGCGCGCGAATAGGGCTGTTGAAGGAGTTGTCATGAATCCACTAATGCTCATCGTGAGTCGAATCCACTTGTTTTCGAGTGTAGGGGAGACTCACTAGTATTCTCGGGATATTAGCTCGCGAGTGCTTGGAGATTTTTCCAACGAAAGGATTTGAAAAAAGGAGTCTGTGTAGTATCGCATGTCTTCGTGTTATTGCTCGTCTCTAATTCACGCCTCACAGCACACGCGGTATGTTTTACCACATCACATTTGTATTCTTGTAGATTTGTCCAGTGAGCTATCGTCGTCCATTCAGCTGCTAGAAGTCAGTGTGTTGGTTTCTCGGCCGCTGGCGGTGTGAGGACGCTTTTGTTGATTTGTTCTTGTCGCTATGAATCGCGCTGTGTGAGACTAATATGATCGCTTGTGTGGAACGAGTCTAGCCAGGATGATGCTATATTGGTATGGGTGGTGAGTGTCATTAGTTTGCTTCGATTCGAGTCGAGACTTTTTCATTAGGAGGCTCTCAGCGTGAGACATAGGATAACACTGTTTGCCTGGAAGACATAAGAGAAGTGGGTTGTCATCAGAGTTGAGCTACGTTTCTGATCACCGCCGTCGGTTCCTGCACAGACTCCGATAGGATGTACTCCATATAAGTTAGTCTATGGAAAAGCGTGTCACTTACCAGTTGAGCTAGAACACAAAGCATATTGGGCTCTCAAGCATGCCAACTTCGATTTAAAGACCGCGGGCGATCATCGAAAGCTTCAGCTCAATGAACTTAGCGAGCTTCGTGATCAAGCTTACGAGAATTCGTTAATCTACAAGGAGAAGACAAAGAAGCTACACGATTCCAAGATAAAGAACCGAATCTTCAATGTTGGTGATCAAGTCCTTCTTTTCAACTCCCGATTAAAGATTTTCTCCGGAAAGCTCAAGTCCCGTTGGTCCGGACCTTTCACAATCACCGAAGTTTATCCTTATGGCACTGCCAAGTTGTCTCATGCAGATGGTTCTAATTTCAAAGTCAACTGCCACCGTCTTAAGCATTACTATGGAGGGGATACACCACCGTTGGTTATCCAGGATCTCCAGACTTTCCCTAAGGACAACTAAATTCAGGGATCGAGTCGAGCTTGCGACTCGGTAATCAAAAACAAAGCCGCTTCGTGGGAGTTCACCCCATGCTTATCATTTCTATTTTCTTATCTAATGTGTTGTGTTGAGAGAGGCTTGTTCTCTTTCCGATTTCTCGATGTTTGTTGCTTGTTTGTTGTGATTTTTGCAGGATTCTCCCAACATTTCAAGAATCCTCTCGTGTTCGATGCCTAATTCCGGAGCACTCGATTTCTCATCTTTTGTGAAATTAAGTTTTGGGAGATCAATAATCCTTTCATTATTAATCGATTTTACAATTACTTTTTTCTACTTAATAAACGGCTTTAGATTATCAGTAGGATCCCCGACTTTAAACATTGAGGACAATGTTTCATTTTTTAGTTTGGGAGGAATCTCTCGGATTTAAATGTGCGTGCTTATTGTTTTTTCTCACTGTCCCCGTTTTTTCCCCACAAAAAATAGCAAAAATTTTAAAATTTTCATCTAGATTATATTAAAAAAAAAAAAAAAAAAAAAAAAAAAAAAAAAAAAAAAAAAAGTGTTAAGACAAAAATGTATGTTTTCCGTTGGTAAGAATAAGAAGTAATTTTTGACCCGATTGAACGTGTTGAGTTCTAGCTTTTTCCCTTAACAATTAATGATGATAGTTTATGCTAGTCTCATATAGACTTTAAACATGCTAGACTTGAAATCATTAGTAAATGAAGACTTGTGCTAATCTCAAGTAGATTTTAAATATGCCAAGTTGGATTTTATATAGGCTAAGCATTTGCAAATTTCTTTTGTGAAGAACAAGAAATGATAGTGTTATTTATAAGTCATGATATTAAACGTAGAATAGTTGGATTTCTTTCAAGCTCATATGTATTAATTGTGGCTTTTTCTCCCATTAGCATGTTTCACTTTTATATGAATGTTTAATAAATAGAGTTGTATGGTTTTTTGGTTAATAATTAGTTAATAGAAGTTTTCTTTAGTTCCTTTGTGATTAGGATGAGTACACATCAGGAATACTTAATTTGGCTTAAAAATACAAAAATATAATAAATAAGTATCTCTGCCAGATTACTTCATCGTGTCGGAGGCGTGGCCGATGTTGGAGTTTTCATATAAGGTAGAGTCCGGTGTCATAATAAGTAGAATAACCTCTTGTCGACTCGCTATCGATGTGGCTTCGAGATAAAAGGCACCGGTTTTTACTTATATAATCCGAAGTCGAAATATGTTTGCTACATCTTGTCGGAGGCGTGGCCGATGTTGTAGCCTACTAAAGGACTGAGGTTTAATAATGTTGCTTAATTTTTGTCTTGTTTTGTGCCTTAAAGAGCCTAAGGGTATATGACATGAATGGTGCCTTGCTTAAGTAGCCTAATAAAAGCCAAATTTTGGTCGCCTCGATGTGGACTTTAATCTTGATTGCATTTGATCTTTTAAAAAGGGCTAGGAGCTAATTATTGCTTTCTTAACCATTACGCTTTATTTTTTGAATTAATAAGTATCGAAACAAAAGTCTTAAAGAGCCTTCAGGTATATGACTTAAGTAAAATCTTAAGATACAAAAGTAGGATAGAGCCTTCGGGTATATGACATTAATTAAAATCCTGATATAAACAAAAGTAGATTGCGGAGGAAAAAGTAAGTACACAATTAATATTTATGAGTAGTAGTGTCAGACTTGTAATTAACGGTGATCTTGTTTTTAATAAGACTGGCAGGGAAAAGTGAAAAACGGGATGATGAAGTTATCTTTAGACGCTTAATAGTGCTTTTTGTTTTTCTAGATCCGTAAAAGTTACCAATGGTGGTAATGAAAACATTGCATTATGTCAAAACAAATAAATGTAGTTAGGTAGTTAATAATCAAGAAAATCCATAAAAAATAAAAATCTAGAAAAAGGAAAGTTCGGGTGTATTATTAACATGTGATCTCTTATACAAAACTCTTTGCTACTTTTCAAAGGTTTAGTTTGGGGAATTTTCGAGGTATTTGGTTATAAGGCATGTGATATTGCGTGAGGACACACAATCGTTTAGTTTGGGGAATTTTGATAAGTGTAGAATACACATATCTATTTATGCTTAAAAAGACCCAAATAAACCCAAAACGGATCAAAAATGGCAAAAATGTGCTTGTATCTGAGTTTAATGTGTGCAGGTATGGATATGTCAAATATCACAAGAAAACAGTCAGAAACGAACACGAGAACGGATGAGTGATCAAGAAGCTAAAGAACTCAAAGCCGAAGCCAGAGAAATCATGCCTCAGCCTTCTTCAGTCAACTGCAGCTAAACCACAGTCAACCAAAGCTCATCTCTATTGCTTATTAACTCCAAGGGCCGAATATGCAAATTACCCAAAGTTGTTTTAACTTGATATAGTGATTTACCAAACACAAGGGCCGGATATACAATTTCACCAAAGATATATTGGGCGCGGGTCAAATGGCCGGGTCAAATCTACCCACTACCCACCTCTCCACCAATCACAGCCCTAGCCCCAACCCAATTACCCGGATCCTAACCCAACCCTAACCCGACCAACCCGGTTTTTCTTATAAGCCCCAAACAAATACTGTTCACCTAAAAACCCCCAATGTCGATCTAAACTCTCACACACACATGAACCAACTCGATTCCACCGTAAACCCTAGTTCTTTAAACCTTAAGCCTAACCCTAATTAACCATGGGGTAAATGACCCTCTCACAAAGCCTAACCCAACCATCACTATCATCCCACCCCTTAACCCATGCCACCCTGGCTGAAAGAAGCAATATCATTGGTTGATGTGACGTGTGTGGTTGTTTACCTCACAAAACTAACACATCCATTTTCCACATCATCGATCCGTTTACACCCACAATCTAATCGTACGGTTTAGAAGAAAGATCAAGGAGAGAGATAAGATGGAGGGCTGAGATGAAAGAGAGAAGAAGGATCGAGAAGATGGGATTAGCTCAAGGCTTTGGGTATAAAACCCCCTCATTTCAGCACAATAGTAGTAGTTAGTAGTTAATTTTTTAGTTTTAATTTTTTTTCAGTTTTTTTTTGTAATAATTTTAATCCAGTTGTTAGTAGTTCTATTTTATTGTCATTTCAATTTTATGTTATTTCGTTTGAGTTGTAAGAACCCTATTTCAGTTTTAATAAAATAAGTATTTCATCTTAATTTGCATCTCCATGTTAATTCTGTTAAAAAGTTTGTGTTTGTCATTGCTGTTATCGTGATCAAGACACTGATTCTTATTGGAAATGGATGGCTATGTGTTCAATGAGGTTTAGGGCTGTTGGACAGCTTATAGGTTAGATTAGGGTGTTATTGGTTGTGATTTAGGGCTTAAGTGGATTAAGCCATAAGCCCCACTTAGCTTATTTCTTTCCTGTTCATGCTGGAAAGCCAAGGTACATCTTACTTTTGTTTTACATTTTGTTCTTATTCTGTTTATCTTAATAAGCTGTGAAGTGTCATTAGAGTGGATAAGCTGTTTGCATAAGCTAGATAAGTTTGATAAGTAGATTTTATTAAGTATTAAAATTCTGTCAAAGTAGCTTTGAATGTGTTTTGTTCATGGGCAGGTATGGGGAGGCGTATATGGAATGGGACTATTTGACTAAGCTTATAAGCTGTTAAGCTTATTAGCTTATTTTTAATCAGTAAAAGTAGAGTGTTAAATTAGTTTTAGCTTTTAAATGCTGATAATAAGCTGTTTTCAATGAAAATGGATGCTGGTTGATGTAATATCAAAGGTTCAGGGACTAATTCTGTAGTTTTTAAAGAATCTGATAATCATTTAAGTTACATCGTTAGTCCTCGTTAGTTTCATCGTTAGTCCTTAGATCATTGCATCGTTGATCCTTTCGTTATTGTTATAGTTAGTTTCATTAGTCCTAACCACAGGGACTAAACCTGTCATTTCTCCAAACTTTGTGTTTTTTATTAAAACTAAAATGTTACCCCGCCTACCCCCCACTTTCGGTTATTTCCTTTTTAACCCATGTGTTTGGGATTTGTTGTGTTAAGATTTAATATAAAAGTTTTTATTAATTAATTAGTTAGGTTTTAAACTTAATTAGTTAAATTAGTTTTAATTTAGTGGATAAAATTTGGGGCTTTTTATATAATTAATTTTCTGCACTTTTTCTGCTTATAAAAAGTATTTTTATAGAATTTTTAGTTTAAGTTTTATAATTTTAAAAATTAATTTTCATTAAATAGTTTTAAATTCATAAAAAAAAATCCAAAAAGCCTTTAAAAAATATTTTTCTTTTTCCTAAAAATCTTCTTTAGCATTAATTTAGGTTTAGGAATCTAGTTTACATTTTTTAGTTTTAAATTGCATTTGTTTTCTTAAATGTCGCATTTTATTTACTTTCGTAATTAGTTTAATTTGTTATTTAGTTTTGAAGTAATGTGCCAATAATTTTAGTAGTATAATTAAATCAAAATATCTCTTCTCTTATTCAAATCAAGGATCTAAACTAAAACAAGGTTTCCATAGCAACGAGTCATTGGGGAAACGACCCGGGGTGATCATACTTGCCTGTTTTAAAATACGAATTCTATATTATATTATATATATTTTTGAGAGTGAATTTTATCAAGGGTAACTTGGTAACTTTCTTAATTACTCTCGGGATTATATTATTTTATAGGTACGTAAAACTACGTGGTAATCAGGTTATAAATGCCAATGCTCTAATGAAGGTGTATGCGGTAGGGCATGCGGGGACAAACCCATATTCCAATGTCGTGACGGGTACGTTCCTTCTCAACAACCGCTATGCTTCTATCTTATTTGATACTGGTGCCGATAGGAGTTTTGTGTCCACTGCATTTAGTTCCCAAATTGATATCACACCATCTACCTTGGATCACTATTATGATGTTGAACTAGCCGACGGAAGAATAATTGGGTTGAACACTATTCTTAGGGGTTGTACATTAAATCTCACTGGAACCCGCCCATATCAACATAAATTTATGCCTGAAGAACTTGGTATTCCTCGATGCTACATTTGGTATGGACTTGGCTGCGAGGTACCAAGCGATCATTGTGTGTGCCGAGAAGATTGTTCGCATCCCCTGGGGAAATGAAACTCTAATCGTTCATGGTGACGGGAGTAACCGGGGAAATGAGACACGATTGAACATCATCTCGTGCACCAAAACTCAGAAATATTTGCTAAAAGGATGTCCTATCTTTTTGGCACATGTTACTACGAAAAAGGCGGAAGACAAGTCAGAGGAGAAGCGACTTGAGGATGTACCCATTGTCTGAGATTTTCCCGATGAATTGTCCTGAAGGACCTTGCCCGGGTCTTCCTCCAACTCGACAAGTGGAGTTTCAAATTGATTTGGTACCTGGTGCTGCACCTGTAGCACGGGTACCTTATCGATTGGCGCCTTCCAAAATGAAAGAGTTGTCAGAGCAACTACAAGAGTTATCTGACAAAGGCTTTATAAGACCCAGTTCCTCACCCTGGGGAGCTCCGGTCTTGTTTGTCAAGAAGAAAGACAGATCATTCCGGATGTGCATAGATTATCGGGAATTGAATAAACTAACGGTGAAGAACCGTTATCCACTTCCAAGAATTGACAATCTATTTGATCAGCTTCAAGGGTCAAGTGTCTACTCGAAGATCGACCTAAGGTCAGGTTATCGCCAACTGAGGTTTTGAGAAGAAGACATTCCAAAGACCGCTTTCAGAACTCGTTATGGGCCTATGTATGAATTTCAAGTAATGCCATTGATTTATACAGAACGCACCTAACCTATTCAAAGACCTTGAAATCGGAGTGCAAACCAAATCAGATAAATTCGTAATTGTCTTCATTGACGATATTCTGATATATTCAAAGAACAAGCAAGAACACGAAGAGCACCACATGGGAGGATCTTACTACCCGATTCCTTGCTCAATTTTTTCCACCGGGAAGGACTGCAAAACTCCACAATGATATCCTGATGTTCCAACAACATCATGGAGAATCTCTATCCGAAGCATGGGCTCGTTTTTCAAGACAAACTACAAAAAGTCCCACACATAGCATCGAGCCTTGTGGCTCAAGTCTAAATTTATTATGACCATTTTGCAATACCCCCGTCACAAGACGAACCATTGACCAATCGGCCGGTGGTAAGCTTCGTGACCGAAACGCCGAAGAATCCTGTACATTATTATAGGACCTCGCCCTCTATGACAACGAAAGTTGGAATGACCTAAGGGATTTCGCTAAGCCAGTCAAGGCAATCGCATTGCCTCAAGATGTCCTGAGTACATCTTTAAGCCGTCTAATCGAGCTCAAAAATCAAGTCCAACGCTTGATGGAAGCTTATCTTGCTCCAACACAACCTACCTGAGTGAATAAAATCACTACCTCATGTGAAATCTGCAGTGGTTCCCACGACACTCAGTATTACATGGATGACTCCGAGCAAGCTTATGTTGACTACGCATCCTCGCACACAAACAAAATAGGAGGAAAGAGGTTCACTCCGAACCAAGGACCAAGGAATTTCAATGATGCCACCAACACCTACAAGGAGAAACTAAACTTCAACTGGGCACGTTCCCAGACCTTCACTAACCTACAAAACAGATCAATCTCCGTCCACTCCTCTAGTTATCAAATGAAGCTTTAAAAGGCATTACTTGATTTTGTCTCTAACTAAGAGAAGAGGTTATCTCGCCTAAGAACCCAACTCGGACAACAACAAGACCACATGATTGGAAAGATTAACCTTCTTTGGAAGACTGTTTCCGAAAAACTCAATGACGCATCTACCCCCGAAAATACAAGAAACTCTATGGCCCCCAAGAGCATTACAACAACCAGTCATGTCGAAAAGGAGGAACTAAGAAAGAAAGGAATCAAAAGCCCGTCGAAGTTGTTCTCCCTAAAATATCTCTCTCCCGCATCCATAAAAAAACTAAACAAGAATCCGTCAACTCCAAAGCGCGTTCACTTCGTCAATTCGATCATTATCCTCAGCAAGGACAGTGATACGGAAGTAGACGTCTCATCAACCAACACGACCTTAGTAAAATGACGAGAGGAAATGAAGAAGTAAAGAGCAAGGCAAGGAGAAAGATGAAATGGAAACCGACGTGAAAAAAATAA
>BQNB010058610.1:0-37687 GCA_026074375.1 Tanacetum coccineum | reverse complement strand
TTAAGGAACTTGGATTCAAAGAAGTTTTTAATGTATCCAAGGTTTTTACAACTCTTTTTGAATAATCAGCTTAGAGATTTACCAGAACCTTTTAATGATACATATGTGGCACTGATTCGTGTAATAGTATATACTTATATAGCAACCCTAATACAGATCCTAACCGAATGCCCTTGACCAAGGCAAAAGGTCAAGTTCCACAAAAGGATAAAATACACAAGATAGAATCAATGATAAAAAGATTCCGGAAGAGATATTTTCGGGTCGTATGTCCCAACGAGGCTGCAATTGAAGGTAATCCTGGTTTGATGAGAAATTGAATTATTGGAAATATTTAGATATGATGGAAACACTGATATAATTACAACTAAAATTAATTAAATAAAACCTAATTTAATCTACGGGAAACAAAATTAGTTATAGGGAAATCCTAAATACTAAAAATTAAGAAAATAAATGCTAAATTAAATTAAAAATCAAAATTAAATTCTAATTAAGTTAATTTGAAAAATAAAGAAAACTAGAACTAAAACGGAGGTCGTTTGAATGTAAAACGAAAAGAAACGGTAAAACGCACCTAAGACTGAAATTTAAGAAAAATTAAGCCTACACTAAATTTTATATTTTTCCTAGACACTAAATGACAAAAGAAAATTTTATAAAAAAGAAAAATATTTTTTTATTAATTTTCTGATTTTTTATGATTTTTATAAGAAAAAGATATTAACTACAATCTATTTTAATTCCTAGAAAATACAACTTTAATGAGAAAAATATAGAAAAATGGTTTTAAGATACTAAAAGAGTGCAGAAATTTAATGGAATGAAAAGCCCCAATTTCTATTGGCTAATTGAACCCTAATTTGCTTAATTAAAATTATAAACCCTAATTAATAAAACTAAAAACAAAAATATTAACTTTTTTATTTAACTAAGAAAGACAGGGTAAAAAGTGAAAGAAAGTAAACTACAGGGTAGGCGGGCTAATATTTGGAATTTTACACTACAATAGAAACGGGTGCCCCTTAACTATGAGAAAACTACCAAACAGACCCTACGAATTTGGCTTATTTTTGCTTATTAAAAAGTGCTTTTCAGACAAAACTTAAAACTACAAAGTTGTAAAACAGCTTATTCCTAGCAACTTTAACAAAAGCACTTTGGACTTTTAACCAAAGAATAAGCTAGAAAATAAGCTGTAAGTTTCCTGTCACAGAAAGTAGCTATTTGACAAGCTTTTTAGGTTTTGGCTTATTGTGAGCTTATTACTTAATGAAAGCTGAAACTAAAAGATGCTTATTAAGACTTAAGATGTGTTTTAAAGGGATCTAAACTAAAATTTACCAAGAGTTAACAACATTAAAAAGAAAATTAAGATGGAAAAGTGCTAAGTTTTTATGAAATGTTTTTGAGCTTTTTCTAATAAGCTAACAAGCTTATTGCTAAACCTTAAGTGCTGAAATTTTGGAAATAAGCTACACTAACTATCTATAATCTACCTAGGTATTAGGATTTTGCAAAGTATTCATGGAAATAGAAAACTTCAAAGTGAAAAATGGCAAAAACTATGCTACTCTAGCAGTCTGATATGTTGTGTGTTGCTGGTGCACTTGGTTGCTGGTGCAGTGTGCAAGGAACAAAGATGTAGGCTAGAATTTTAAAACTCACTTTACTAAATGCACTAAGTGAACACAGCCAAACCTTGAACTCTAAATTGTTTGTAAAAATCCTAAAATTCTAAAACTCTTATGACTGTGATATGCCCTGGTGCAAAATGAGAGAGATATTTTAAAACTCTAACTTTTTGTAACAATAGATCCTTACCCTAAAACTTGTTAATCTCTATGTATCTTATACCCTACTCAAATGAATGAACAGTTTTGACAAGGTTTGATGTTGACTTAAAGAGTCAAATAGGCTTAAATCCAAACACACCTTTTTTATATTCGCATGTCTCAAATACATGAGATGAGCTTTAAAAAACTATTTCTAAAGACTAATAACAGCTAAAACTTTTTAGTCTACTACATTCTTATATAACTACTTTAAAGCTATCTAAGATTCTAAAAATTTCTAGTTTTATGTAGAGAATTGAGCTAGGTTACTCATAATAGCTTTACTCACTAACTTTGGTAAACCATTTTAAGAAATTAAAGCTAAACTGATTTAACATAAGAAAGCTTAAAAACTAAAAACATTACGGCTATTTAGGCTAAATGAAACATGACCTACATAGAATTTGACACGCAAATAAGCAGTTTGTACATAAGCTATAAATTTGCTTAAATTGAAATTCAAAAGGTAAACCTGAGTACTTTGGTTGTCTCAGCACAAGTGCCACTCTGTAGAGTGATGCCTCAAAAACAATACATATATCTGGGTTCCCAAAACATCTAAACCAAAGAGCATTATGCTCATTAAGTGTGATTAGATGGATAACTTCTTTAAGGCTGTAAAACTTGATCACATGAACTAAAATTGCCTTGATGAATTGTAAATGATGAGAATGAGTGACTGAAGCTCAAAAACAGGAATTATAAATAATTTTGAGCTTATAAAGTGCTTGTTTGGTAAATTTGCTTTAAATTGAAAATCAAAGCCTTAAGTTAAACGTGAAACTTGAATTATATTGCTCATAATAAAAAAAAAAAAAAAATTTTTTTTTTTCGGTTAAGGTACAAGCTGATCATACATTAAAATGCTTAAAAGAAAGACTGAATTTAAATTACACTAAAATAAAACATAGTAAAAGTGGTGTGTGGTGTTCGGCTTGTTCTCTTCTTTTTTATAGAGGTCCAAACTCTTCTCTTGGCTCATGGGTTGTGTTTGCTGTGAGAGAAGAAACTTTCCCAAGTAATCCTAGCCTTCCATTGGCTTGTTACATCATCTCAACTTTATGGGGGAAGTAGGGTTGTGTGTATTGGCAACAGGGAAGGGTTATAGGGGCAGGGTAAGTGGGGAAAGGGTATGGGTGAGCTGGGAAGTGTACTAGGGAGGTGGTTTGGGAGTGAAACCGTGGGAAAGGGAGGTGGTATGGTTTATGGGGGAAGGGGTTGACGTAGGGGCTACAAAGTGGTTGACAGGTTTAACGTTAATTGTTTGGGGAAGAGGCAACTTTAGCCCCTCACTTTTCATTCTCTTTTCATTTTATTTATAAGCCGAATTTTAGTTATAAATAGAGTTTCAAAAATAACACATTTGGTCCCTCTGTTTTATAACAAAAGAGTGAAAGAAAGGTTCATGAAATTGCAAAAATGGTCCCTGCATTTTATAACTAAAAGGGTTAGGAAAGGTTAGGGTAAATTGCAAAACCAGCCCTTGTGTTTGTTTAAACCATTTTTCTTTTATAAAACCTATTTTTTTAAAAATGACAATTCTAGTCCCTAAGGTTTATAAAAATTGATTGTGGGCTTTTGTTGGGCTTGGGTTTTGTTTTGGGCTTTTGGGCTTGTATTGGGCCCAATTGAGTGTGTCTGGGCCCAATAAGGTTTAGGCTTATGTTATTGGGCTTTTTCAAGACCATAAGGTTATGAAGTGGGTTTTTGTGTGATCATTGGCTGAGATTGCTGATATCTGGCTAGGATTGGGCTTCAAGTCTTCTCAGTCTTATGTCAATTGCATCACAATTGGGGCTGTTGACATTGTTTGATGGCCCATTTGGTCTTCACAGGTCTTCATATTTTATTACTATTGGGCTTTCCCGGCCCATCAGATGGGTTAAGATTGCATCCAATAGTATTCTTCAGTTCCGGCTCCGGTTTGACTGTTGATTCTTCTGGATTGACTTTGACTTTGACTTTTTTGGTCTTTGGCCTTGATTTTGCACAGTCTTTTCCATTCCATGCTCAGTTTGTCCATTTTGCTTGGTTTCTGTCTTTTTGATGAATCCACTTCCTGCCACAATTTTAAATGCAAAAACAACATATATTTGGTGTTTTTTGTCTGTTTTTGGTTATTTAAGCTAGTTTTTTTGAGGTATAAGATATTGTAATTAAGCACTTATCAAATCATTCACTCACCAAGCCCCAATTCTACTTTATAATATTAGAACAGTTAACATCATATATACTTACACAGGAATCATAAATCCTTTTGAGGTAACATCACACATCTAGATGTCTACAATTTTCCCTTGTGATACATACACACATGGTTTTCTTGGTTTTCACATCTTGAACAACTTAAACTACATGCCTTAGGGACCTCCTTTTTATAACATAAGGAGTCCAAGATCTTACAATGAAAGATAAACAATTAGACAAATAAAAATCTGTTTTAAACATTTAGGTAATATCTTACTGTTATCTTCTTTCTGAATTAAGGAGATCTTCTAGATTCTTAATATTGCTTCCATCTTTTGAGATTCTAGCTTTGCGTTTAAGTCCTTTTGTTTCATTCTTTTATTCACTTTGTCTCATCAAATCAAGAATCCCAATACGGAATGATCCGTCTTTCTTTTTGACAAACAAGATCGGAGCTCCCCAAGGTGAGGAACTGGGTCTTATAAAGCCCTTGTCGGATAGTAGTCTTGAAGTTTGCTCATGAAAACATCTTTCATTTTGGAAGGGAGCTAATCGATAGGGTGCCTCGGCTAAAGGTTCCATCACCGGGCATCAAATCAATTTGGAATTCCACTTGTTGAGTCGGTGGAAGACCCGACAAATCTTCAGGAAATACTTTAGGAAAATCTCGAACGATTGGTACGTCCTCAAGTCGCTTCTCCCCCGACTTGTCTTCAGTCTCCTTCGTAGTAAAGTAACATGTGCTCAAAAGACGTGATGTCCTTTCTTCAACATAATATTATGAGTTTGGTGCATGAAATGATGTTCAAACGAGTCTCGTTTCCCCAACTGCTTCCGTCACCATGGACAATTAAGGTTTGATTTCCCTAGGGAATACGAACAATCTTCTCAGCATAATCAATGACCGCATGGTACTTTGCCAACAAATCCATACCAACTATGATGTCGAGCTACAAGTTCTAAGGCATTAACGTAGGCATTAAGTTAATGTTGAAGGGATGGTCTAAGAAGTTTAATGTACAACCCCAGATGATAGTGTTTATCCTAATTATTTTCCCGTCAGCTAGTTCAACATCATAATAATGGTCTAATGTAGTTGGTGTGATATCAATTAGGGAACTAAATGTAGTAGGTATAAAACTTCTATTGGCAAAAGTATCAAATAAGATAGAAGCATAGTGGTTGTTTAGAAGAAATGTACATGTAACAACGTTGGTGTCCGGGTTTGTTCCCGCATTGCCCACCACATAAACCTTGGCTGGTGCATTGCCATTCCCACGTTGATTACCACGGTTTCCATTCTTCAGCTTCAGGCAGTCTTTCTTGAAGTGCCCCTGAACACCGCACTCATAACAAGTGACAACATTCTGAGTTGTCCTGAAGTTCCCACGATTGTTATTATTACCGTTGGGACCAGGACTCCTACAGTCATGAGCCAGATGATCGATCTTCTTGCACTTATTACACCTGGGAGCACATGGACCTTTGTGGTGATAGTTGCATTTCATACACAAGGGAAATGATCTCGTGTACTCCCTCTTTTCACCAGGTCCAGCAGTGTAAGCCCTCCTAGTGTTCTGCCTCTTGTTTTGTTGTTGGTGCCCCTGATTGTTTCCAGCATTAAACTCCAACTTTCTCTTCTGCTCAGCTTGTCTTTCAGCAATAGTGAGGACTTTTTGATCCATCTGATCGTTAGCAAACTCAATTGCTTTCTCCATCGTCTTGGGTTGATATGACATTACATTTCCCCGAATCATATCAGGAAGTCCACCAACATATTTCTTAACTTCATCCGATTCCTCGTGGAACATCCTTCCACACATCAATGCAAGCTCTTGAAAACGCAGAGTGTAACTCGCGACATCAGTACCTTTTACTTTTAGGTTCCAGAGCTCAATTTCCAACTTCTTGATTTCACCCCTTGGGCAGTATTTGACTGTCATCATCTTCTTTAGTGCCTTCCAGTCCATAGCATAAGCAACATCTTGAGTAACAGTCTTCATGTGGAAGTTCCACCATGTCAGAGTATTTCCAAGGAAAGTGCATGTAGCAAACTTAACTTGGTTCTCCACTGCATAGTTGCTGATATGGAACACTGATTCCATCTTCTCAAACCATTGTGATAGCACAACTACAACTTCAGTACCCTTAAAAGTAAGGGGCTTGCAATTAAGAAAATCCTTGTACGTACACTCACGGGGAGTGGGTACAGTTCCTCTAATTCTAGTTTTAGAATTATGGCTTCCATCGCCATGACCATTAGTGCAATTTCGAAGAGTTTCATGATTAGCAAGTGCCGCAGACACTCTTGCTTCGATTAGTTGCTCAACAGCAGCAGTTGTCATAGGGGTAGCAGCCGCAGCAGCAACAGCCCTTGTAGTAGTAGAAGATCTCCTTGGTGGCATATTGTTCTAAATCATAACAATATAATACACGTGAGTTTTCATAAACACCACAACATGACATGGGTACAACATATATACAACAAGATCACATCACACAGTGATTATATAACATGACTGGGATCACAACACATCACAGAATTGAGATCGACATAACATAATACAACACATCATATATAACTGGAAAACATACATGATTGTCTGATACAAGAAATGAAAATACAAGTCATACTACCATGCTAGTTGGGCATAAAACCCATAATACTTAGCCGGCTAACATAATGATAGCTATGAATACGACATGAGAAGTTTAAACCTAGGCAGAACTACTAGTGCCCTCGCGATCATCTGCATGAGTCTGATCTCTAGCCTGAAGTGCCTAAATCTGTCCCAATGCCGCTGACAACTGTCCCTATAGTGATGAAACATGTGTAATCAATGTCGTCATCAGTGACTCATGTGAGGCGATACGGTAATCCTGCATCTGGGTATGAGTCCTATATGCTTGTAGTTCATAGTGAACTACCAAACTCAACCCAACGGAATGTGCCCAAGCCTCTCAGGAAATGAGGGCCTCCCGATCCAACAGTCATGCAATCTCATAGTGAAACTGTCTATCCTTGACCAATCCATCAACTCTCTAAAATAACTGAGTCTGACTATCCTGAGTATCCTCTATTACAGCATAAACATCTTGTGTGTCATGCTCCTGAACTGCAGCAAGCTCAGTCACTCTAGCATTGACCCTCTCGAGGGTCGTCGGTGCTACCTCCTCAACAGCCTCTGTTGGGTCAACATCTTTAATCCCATAGCCGACCTCCTTGACTCTCTAACATCTGGTTTCGGCATCCAAAGTGCTGATAAACCCATAGTCTATCCTATGACCTCTAGTAGGTCTAGAAGCATCAGTCGAACTCTCCCCCACCTCATACCTCGATGTGAGAGCAGTCAGACATAACCTATTATGAGGTGGTAACGAGGCCTCAGGAATGTCCTCCCTACAGTCGACTGGTGGTGGCATGAACAGTGAAGATGGTAGTGGTGATGATGGTAATGGTAATGATGTGGGTACAGGTGGTGGTAAATATAGTGATGATGGTGGAGGTGGTAGTGGTGATGATGGTGCAGGTACGGCAGCATACTCAGCAATGCGTGCCTCTATGGATGGTGACATAGGTGGCTCAAGTCTGACAATCTTCCGTGCCCTACGGAGACAGGTTTGAGCAAAGAGGACCTTAGTCTGAGGTGATCTGGGTGTAGGTGCAGACTTATCAGTCTCAAATACCTCTGTGTCCCCAGTTGAGGGAATAGGGTCGAGAACGGGTATAGCAGAAGAGTCGACCGGAGCTAGCTGCTCCTCCTCCTCGTCGTCATCCTCGTCCTCAAAGGGATCCTCATCCTCATCATCAGTATCATCATCATCGTCGTCAGAGGGCTCATCATCATCATCCCCTCAGTCAGCGGGATAATCAGCATGATCCTCATCGGGGTCCTCCTCTGGATCCTCCTCCGGATCGGAGTCTGCCACATAGCCTGGCGACAAGGCGGTAGGTAAGGCATCAGCAGGTAGAGGCTGGTCCTCTAAGGGTGCCTCAACATCGGTTGGCACTAAGTACTTGGGGTACTCAGGCTCAGGTACGTATGGTACCTCAACATGTGAAGGTGGGTGCTCAGGGCCGGGCACGTAATCGGGAGACGGTGGGTGCTTAGGTCATGGCACATAGTCCAGAGATGGCGGGGCTACCGGCTACATAAGGAGTCTATCGTATCCGTATACGATGACTCGTGGAGAACCTCCATCGGACAGCTCCTCATCAGCTCCCCAGAAGACTCTCCCTGGCTCGAAATCAGTGTAGACAGATGTGTAGGTGACTGTGGATGAAGAAGACATGACATGATCTGTAACACTCAAACAGAGTTTACATTAGTACATATATAAGACCCATAATAATATACTTAATATATTATAAACATGTATGAGAACCATGCAGCATCTAGTATACCCAACTAACGCAACAAGTATTGTATGAATGAATGTCCCATAAAAATCCATTTTTATAATGCAATGTTTGAAAACGGTTATAGTCCATGTAAAAGCATTTGACCTGGTTCTCTATAACCTTGGCCCTGATACCAATCTGTAACACCCCCAAATGGGGTCGCAGCGGAATAATGAATCCGGGAGTGTTACTTCATA
Organism: Tanacetum coccineum; assembly: GCA_026074375.1. Classification (NCBI taxonomy): domain Eukaryota; kingdom Viridiplantae; phylum Streptophyta; class Magnoliopsida; order Asterales; family Asteraceae; genus Tanacetum; species Tanacetum coccineum. Next base: position 29,066 of record BQNB010058610.1, on the reverse strand, counting down.
GATCAATAGCACAAGATATGAGAACGACCTCTAAAAGAGTCGTTTAAAATATGATACATTGGATTTATTAAAATTGTTTAATAAAGCGCAGCGGCTTAAATTGTTCAACATTTGATAAAGAAGATTTTAGATCATAACAAAAATCCCCAGATGTAATGACTCCAAATCTTTTATGCATGACTCCCTAAAAGAGTATCCCCAATGTATCCTTAGCACCTGGTGCCACATTGACCTAAGAAAACATGCTTTAAAACATCAAGACAAAGTTGGTGAATTCATAGGTTTATGTAAATATAATGTAGGACCGCAAGATTTCCATGTGTATGATAGTGCAATAGATGCAAACATCATAAAGTGTAATTACGTTTCCCTAAGCTCATGACACTGAAGCTCGACATGAATGAATTGCAATATAAATTGCCAACATTGCCCTTGATGATGTTCTAACCCGCAACATCCCAAATCCGACATGGTATGCATCCGTTGGTTCACTCCGTGACACCAGTGAGAGCTACTCACCCGGATGGGGATGTCAATCCCAAATAGATCTATTTATAACATTCGCGCTCACACAAAGTAATTGACAGTTCATGATAATGGGCACAATGGGTTATCGCTACTTAGGCAAACACGTAATCATGATAAAATGTACACTTGCGTCCAATTTGTAAAACGATGCATGTTTCTCACCCCAAAAGTTGTAAATCATTGATATAGTAAAACATGGGGCTATGAACTCACCTTAGTAAGTAGTCCTCTGTGAATGGTAGTATACCCAAGTATGGCAAATGAATCACACCGTCAAATACCTAAGTAAATACGGCCAGTCTTAGTCTACAAGTTTAGGCCAACGACTTCGTGTACAAACTACAATAATTTGCTAGTTTATATATACTGTTATCACTTGTGTGGTGGTGTACACGTTTATTGTATTCGTTTTCCTCGTTTGCTCTTGGGGAGATGTACGACTATATACTTTTAAGTATACACGGTGTTTAAGTATTAATAATAAATACACCTATTTATTATTCGCGTGACTTTAGTTATATAAGTATCCGTATTATACCACGACTAGTCCTATACCATGAGTGTTCATTTAAATCACTTAATTATATAAGATACCCTTAGGTTTTCATTAGTGGCAAAAACAGTCCCTATACTTAAAAACAGAATATTTACCGTTTACACCCCTAAGTTTCCATGTTGCTACGTTTAGTCCCTCTATTTTACAAAAAATACATTTTGGTTCTTATGAGTTCTAAACAGTCCTTTAAGTTCAGGAATGTCAAAAACAGTCCCTTAAAAACAAAAACAGATTTGCCAGTTTATACCCTTAAGTTTCTATTTTTACACTTTTAGTCCCCTAACTTGCAAAAGTTGCATTTTAGGTCCAATTAAGATTTAAGAAGTGAAAAAAGCCTTCATTAGCCTTGCATAAGCTATATAAACTGTTTGGCTTAATAATAAGCTCGGATGAGCTTACCCGAGTCTGTTGGCCCCGTGGCCCATTAACTCTAACCTGAAAGTTCACATTTGGCCCATTAAGGGTTTCCAATTATTATAGTTTATGATTTTTTTGCCTCAAAGAAGTGTTGCAAACTTAGATAAGCTGTTTCACCATATTGGCTTATCCCATAAGCCAATAAGCCATGGTAATGGGCTTTTAGGCCTATTAAGGACCCGGTAAGGGTTTTGAGGGTGTGGGCTTATCCAACATAGGCCTATAAGCATTTAGGGTATTCAATAAGCCCATAGGTTATGCCTTAACCTATAATTAAAATGCTGGCCCGCATAAGCACTCGTTATTGGGCTATTAAGCCTGATAGTGGCTCGTTAAATCCACTAGTGTTGCGTTAGGGTTTCTTTTGTAACTTGTTTAGCATGTTAAGCATCCTTATCCTATGTTTAAGCAACTTGATGGAGCTACACTCATCCCATACGAGTCTTACAATGATACTTAGCAAACTGATTAATAATATGCTAGTAGTACTAACTCTGCTAGCAGTACTAACTCTGCTAGCAGTACTAACTTCTGCTAGCAGTACTAACTTCTTAAGCCTAACAGTATTAACTTCTAACTTAGCTCATATAATACAACCCATCAGTGAGTTAACAAATTCGTTTGAGTTTGTTTGAGCTCATGTTGGACACAAGTGTAACACCCCCAAGATGGGCCTCAGCGAAATATGATGTTTCGGGGGTATTACTTCATAGATCAATAGCACAAGATATGAGAATGACCATTATAAGGGTCGTTTTAAAACTGATACATTGGGTTTCATAAATGGTTCGTTACAAAAAAAGCTCATGGGCTTAACTTGTTTATCTTGGAAAAGTAAAGATTTCACAACATAACAATGTTCCAAAATGTAATGCATGCAAATCTTTATGATAATGTGACTTCAAATGACGGCCAACCAATGTATCCGTGACTTGTACCTTATTGACCTGAGAAAGCATGTTTAAACTGTCAACAATAATATTGGTGAATTTATAGGTTTATAAATTTAATGAAGCGGATAGCAAGATTTCTTGTAATAGGTAACAATACAAACTATCACAAAAATTGTATACGGAAAATGCACTAAGTCGTGACACGAAGCTAAACAATGTATGTAATCATAATACACTTAAAGACTTTGCCTAATGTAGTTGTTCACCCGTAACATCAATGATTCCAAATGGGTATACGTTTCATCGTTCTGGGCCACCGTAAACTAATAAGCGATACTTGGCCGAACGGGATGTTAATCCCAATAGATCAATTTCATAACTATTCGCCAGTTACATTATGCATTAACAATTTCATCTATGGCAATTAACAGTTTATGATATTGGTAATAGTGGGTTATAGCTATTAGGCAACTCGTTTATTTGAATTTAAAGGTACTTGCATCCATTTTGTAAAACAAACATGATCTCATCCCCGAGATTTGATAAATGATTAAAAAAGTATAAAAGTGGGGACTATAAACTCACATTGAGTATTGATAATGTAGAAGCAAAGTAGTGACACGAAGAACGATGCAAAAGGCTTTAACCGCAACCTATGAATGAATAATATATATTTACTCAACGAAAAATAATAATATAAATACTTGCAATCTCGTCCCTAGTGTGTGCTTGAAATATATTTGAATTAACGATATTTACATACAATTTCTTTATCTTAAAACGTAGTAACTTTATAGGGTCAACGCGGTCCTAAAATATAAGTACTATATATTACGACTTCGGATCTTTTAGAAACTGGGTGCATTACTTTAATTCATGAGTGAGGTCAGCCTGTTTGGTCTTCTAAGTATGAGAATTGATTAGCGAAATGTTAATCGTTTTCATTTTGGGTTAAAACTTAATTTTACTAAGTTTTAACATAAGGTGTGCATACGTTTTCACAATTAAAGGCCAGCTGTTCGTTAGATGGCTATATGGAAAGTAAAAAACATATTTGGTAATTCTCAGTATAGGGTCGTTTTACAATAGTCGTCCCCCTTAGTGGACTTTGTCTAGAAATGGTTTTACGGGTTAAAAATAGGCTAAAACATGTATGGGTTGCTTGGCAGTTTTTATACTTAGAAAATAAATGGGTCATTTTAGTTCATGGTGTTTACATGGTCAGACTTTTGAAGCAATTTGCCGATTCGTTACTTAACGTTAGGGCAAAGTAAAAACACTTTTGAAAACTAGGCCAGGCTACTATGATTCACCTTTTATAAGTTTTGGGGGCAGAGGTCGATATCGTGGTCAAAAATGAAGCTAAAGTAGGAAGGTGTCGACCAGTTGTCTGTCAGATAGTATTAAATGCTGACAGCAGAGTTACTAACTTTGGATCCAAATTTGGCGAGACTTTCATTCTATACCATTTTTCGTGATTCAGTTGTACTAAATACAAACATGCCATGCGACTATGAAAATGCCCCGACTTGTTTCTCTACGAATAAGTCTAAGTGGGTCAAAACAAGGCTTAAAAGTATGGGGTGTCGAACTGTCTGTCCCAGTAGTATTAACTGCGTGTCAGACTGTAATAACTTGGGTCTTATTTCTTTTAACATTTTCTAGACGAATTTTAGTAATTTCAGGGGCAAAATGATCACGACCCGTCCTATTTTTGGAAGTAATTAAGTCGTTCCTATATGCTTCGTGTTTAAGGGTCGGATAGGTATTTCGAAAATTTCCGGATGTTACAATGCCCATGTTTCGTTTGTTACTTCGCAAGTTTTAAGAACGTTACATGTTTAGTCGCTTACACCAGGAATTAAAAGAAAAGGGTATGCTTTCTTTTATCCGGTTAACAAGTCCAAGCCACAAATGGTTGACCTTCAAAACTTGTTACTCTTGTATGACCAAGGCCGAAGCTAATGTTTCCTTAACAACTATGTAGAGGGTTACTTGTTTTATGCGTGATTATCAATAGTGTACAAAAAGGGGTTTCGTCCTAAACAATATTCAAGCACAACTAGGACGTGGGTTTGCTAGCTATGAAATTTAATAGAGGAAGTGATGACTTACAACAAAGTTGGCAAGAAAACGAATGTGGTTGAGATCGCAAAAGAAAACCCTAACTCTAAACCAAGGAAAAACCCTAGTTCGGCTTAGGAATGAACTCGTTGCCCAAGCTATAACCAAATGCCCACCACGCCTTGTCTTCACTTGTACTTGTAACGACTTGCTGCCTCGTCTTGATTGCTGGAAATTCGATCAAACATAAACCCCAAGTGGACGAATAGGGTTTAGGGTTTTTAAGAGTTTGGCGTATAATAAAGATACAAGAAAAAGGTGTGGAATGTTTTGAGTGTCGTATATGAATCGAAACCATAAAGTATCAAAGGGTTTAAGGCTTGAGAGAGTTGATGATTTGTAGTTATGGTGAACTTGTGGAGATACCATACTTGTCTAAGGTTTTTATAACCGAATATGAAGGTAAGAGAGAAAATCAAGAGAGGTGATCACAAGTTTGTGTAGAGGCAATTGTGGTAAAAGGCTTCTTGGGTTCCATTCGGTCAAAGAACAGTGTATTAAAGGGGAATACTATACAAAGCGTGGAGGCAAAACCGAGTTGTTTGAGTATATGAGTTTTATGAGTTTTATTTTCACTTTATCTAGCTTCCTAAATTGTTTGAGTTATATTTTTGGTGTAGATTGTTTTTAATGGGTTTTTACTAAAAAAATTTAAGTAAACGCGACCAAGAAATATTACTGTCGCGAATAATAATTTAAATGACGGATATGGAGGGTTTGTGTAAAGTCTTAATGAGTGTAGGTTACGATTCTAGCAAAACGATGACTTTTAATGTCTAAGTGATTTAACTAAAGCGGTTTAAATACATAGCTATGCGAAATAAGTTAAAATAATAAAAAGAAAATGACTAAATAATGAAAACTCAGAGTCGTAACATGACCTGAAATCACGGGGTGTTATAGTCTCCCCCGGTTAAATGAGCCTTGTCCTCAAGGCTTAAGACGCGGCACTTGACGACGGGGTGGTCTTGGTGAAGAGGTGTGGATACTTTTGTTTGAATTGGTCCTCACGTTCCCAGGTAAACTCTGGACCTCGTTTAGAGTTCCACCTAACCTTTATGATGGGAATGCGACTCCTCTTTAGTTGCTTGATTTCATGATCCATAACTTCCACTGGCTCTTCCACAAAGTGGAGCTTGTCATCAACACGTAGCTCTTCTAACGGAATTACAAGTAACTCATCGGACATACACTTCTTCAGATTTGACACGTGGAACGTGTTATGAACTCGGCTTAATTGTTATGGTAGCTCAAGCTTATAGGCATTAGTTTCGACTCTCTCGATTACCTTGAAAGGACCGACATACCGAGGGTTTAACTTCCCCCGTTTTCCAAAACGCACAACTCCTTTCCAAGGTGAAACTTTTAACATGACCTTGTCACCAACTTGAAATACCATTGGTTTACGTCTAATGTTTGCATAGCTCTTTTGTCGGTCACGAGCGGCTTGAATTCTGCTTTTGATTTGGACGATCTTCTCGGTGGTTTCATGAATTATTGTAGGACCAGTGAGCTGAGCATCTCCAACTTCTGCCCAACATACGGGTGATCGACACTTTCATCCATACAAAGCCTCGAATGGTGCAGCCTTTATGCTGGTATGATAACTGTTGTTGTATGAGAACTCCACTAACGGCAAATGTCTATCCCAACTCTTTCCAAAATCTAACACGCAAGCGCGTAACATATCTTCCAAGGTTTGGATAGTCCTTTCACTTTGACCGTCAGTTTCGGGATGATAGGCCGTACTCATGTCCAATCGAGTTCCCAATGCCTTATGAAGTGCTTGCCAGAATAGTGAAGTAAATCTACCATCACGATCGGAGATAATAGACACAGGCACACCATGTCGGGTGACTACTTCCTTCATGTAAAGCTTCATTAACTTCTCCATGGGATCATTTTCCCTCATTGGTAGGAAGTGAGCAGATTTTGTAAGACGATCAACGATTACCCAAATGGTGTCATAACCGTTTGCCGTCTTAGGGAGCTTAGTGACGAAATCCATGGTGATTTTCTCCCACTTCCATTCTAGAATCTTCGGTTGGACCAGTAAACCGGAAGGTTTTTGATGTTCTTCCTTGACTTTAGCACAAGTCAGACATTTGCTAACATAATTGGCAATGTTTGCCTTCATGTTAGGCCACCAATACAACTGCATCAAGTCTTGGTACATCATATCTGAACCCGGATGAATAGAATATTTTGACTTATGAGACTCATGCATGACCAGAGTCCTTAAATCGCCATAACACGATAACCAACTTCTGTTGTTTAAACATAAGGTTCCGTCAGCACAGGGTTTCAATCTTTCCTTTGTAAGGTCTTGTCGGAGCATACCTCCAACATCTTCAGCAGTGAGGTTTTCCGGTTTTAATGCTTCGGTTTGAGCTTCTAGGATTTGTTTAGGAAGATTCAACCCAATAGTCATGACTAAGGCTTGAACTCTTAAAGGTTTAGACCGTTCTTTCCTGCTTAAAGCATCAACAAGAACGTTTGCCTTCCCCGGGTGAAAACGAATGTCACAATCGTAATCACTAACAATTCCAACCAACGTCGTTGTCTCATGTTCAACTCTTTTTGATCCAGGATATGTTGTAAACTCTTGTGGTCGGTAAATACGGTGCACCTTGTTCCATATAAGTAATGTCTCCACATCTTAAGGGCGAACACTACAGCTCCAAGTTCCAGATCCTGAGTTGTGTAGTTTTTCTCATGGATCTTCAGTTGTCGAGAAACATAGGCTATAACTTTCTCGTTTTACATAAGCACGGCACCCAAACCCTTATGCGAAGTGTCACAATAAACAATAAAGTTTTCTGATCCTTTAGGTAGGGCCAGAATGGGTGCGCTACGTAGTTTCTGCTTGAGCAACCAAAATGCAGCTTCTTCTTTTTCTCCCTAGTCGAACTTCACATTCTTCTGAGTCAGCTTAGTCATTGACTTAGTGATCTTAGAAAAGCCTTTAATGAATCTTCTGTAATAACCGGCGAGTCCTAAAAATTGGCGGATCTTTGTTGCATTCTTAGGAGATGCCCAATCTTTAATTGACTCGATCTTTGCAGGATCTACATGGATGCCTTTGCTGTCAATCACATGTCCGAGAAACTGTACTTTTGGAATCCAAAATTCACACTTGGAGAATTTCGCGTATAACTCCTCTTTCTTAAGCAACTCTAAGATTAGCTTGAGATGCTCTTCATGCTCTTCCTTGTTCTTGGAATAAATTAATATGTCGTCGATAAAGACAATCACAAACTTATCCAAGTATGGTTTGCACACCTAGTTCATGAGGTCCATAAACACTGCCGATGCGTTTGTCAAACCAAAAGGCATTACATGAAATTCATAATGCCCATAACGCGTCCTAAACACGGTCTTGGGAATGTCTTCTTCATGAACTCTCAACTGATGGTAACCTGATCGTAAATCAATTTTCAAGTAGACACTCGACCCTTGAAGTTGATCGAACAAGTCATCGATCCTAGGAAGTGGATAGCGGTTCTTTACCGTTAGCTTGTTCAGCTCACGATAATCGATGCACATACGAAACGACCCGTCTTTCTTTTTGACAAACAAGACCGGGGCTCCCCAAGGTGAAGAGCTGGGTCTTATAAATCCTTTATCAGATAGTTCTTGAAGTTGTTCCGCCAGTTCTTTCATTTCTGATGGTGCCAATCGATAAGGCGCCCGTGCTACAGGTGCAACACCTGGTACCAAATCAATTTGGAACTCTGCTTGTCGAGCTGGTGGAATACCCGACAAGTCTTCAGGAAAAACTTCAGGGAAGTCTCTGACAATCGACACGTCCTCAAGTCGCTTCTCCTTTGACTTGTCTTAGGCTTCCTTTGTGGTGATGTGTGCCAAAAAGACGTCACATCCCTTTGACAGATACTCTTGTGCTTAAGTGCATGAAATGATATTCAGTCGGGATTCTTTCCTTTGGTTGTTTCCGTTTCCTTAAAAGATTAACATTTCTCCACCGTAAAGAACACGTACAATCTTCTCGTCGCAGATGATCACTCCATGATACTTTGTTAACCAATCCATCCTAATAATGGCATTAAAACTACCGAGTGGGACAGGCATTAAGTCGATGTGGAAAAGATGATTCATGAAGTTTAGAGTAGAACCTCAAATTATGGCATTAACTCCTATGATTTTCCCATCGGCTAATTCTACGTCATAATGATTTTCTAATGTAGTGGGGGTAATGCTAATTGATGCACTAAAGTTAGAAGATACGAAGCTCCTGTCTGCACCAGTATCAAACAAAATTTTAGCATAACGGTTGTTGAGAAGAAACGTACCCGTGATGACGTTAGAGTCCGGGCTAGCATCTCTTCCTCCCAAAGCATAAGCTCTTCCTTGAGCTGTACCATTCCCGTTTCCATTTCTACGGTTCTTCAATTTCGGACAATCTTTTCTCATATGCCCGGTGTTACCACATTCATAACATGCCCCAGCCTTTTGATTCTTATTGTTATTGTTGGTGTTGACCCGACAATCAGTGGTAGCATGACCATACCTCTTGAATTTTCCACACTTGGGTGCACATTGTCCAGTGTGATGGTAATTGCACTTGGTGCACAGAGGTAGGTCTCCAGTATAGGACTTCTTTTCACCAGGGCTGGCAGTGTATGCCCTAGCTACATTTTGCTTCTTGTGGGGTTGTTGTTGGTGATTGTTTCTTGACAAATCATTAGCCTTCCTCTTGTTTTCATTCTGCTTTTCCGCATAAGTGCGGAGCTTCTGATCCATCAAGTCGTTGGCCAACTCGATAGCAAAATCAAGAGTCTTAGGTCTTGCAGACATGACATTCCCATGAATGTTATCGGGAAGTCCACCAATATACTTGCAATCTTCGCGGTTTCATCAGCAAGAAATTTGGTGCACATCAAGGCTAATTCTTGGAAACACTGAGTGTAAGCTGCAACATCGTTTCCCCTGACCTTAAGATTCCACAATTTAATTTCAAGTTTCTTGATTTTACCATTGGAACAATATTTGTCCGTTAATTTTTTCTTGAAATTCCCCCAAGTCATAGCGTAAGCAGCATTATGACCTAAGGTTCTCATATGACGATTCCACTAGGTTAGTGCAGCACCTAGCAGAGTGCAGGTAGCAAACTTCACTTGATTTTCAATGGCACAACCGCTAATGTGGAATACTGATTCCATCTTTTCGATCCATTGAGACAAGCCCACAATGCCTTCAGTTCCTTTGAAGTTTAAGGGTTTGCATTTCATGAAGTCGGGGTAGGAACAGACACGTGCAGGTTGCACAGGTCGTCTAAGTCCTCCACCTGAATTATGGCTTGCATCATCCTGCATGTGGGTAGAGTTTCTTTCGATTGCCCAATCAATCATAGCTTGAATGGATTCTGGAGTCATGGCGTCATTTGTTCCTTGTCTTGTTACAGGCATGATTCTAATAATCACAAGAATACAATGTACCTGAAATATAATCACAATGTCGATACAAATGGATATGATAATAATAATTACACTACAACACAATGGAAAATGAATAAAATGAGATCAACCATATCATCATACATCAACATTTCATAACATAATGTCGAATCGTACATGATTTGTTTGGATACAAAATGACCACGATGATCTTAGTACAGAAAATGAAAATACTTCCTAGAGTCTATTAGCTGGGATTTACCCCTAGAGCTTAATAGACTATACAAGATAGCTAGAAATGATAAATAGAACTAACAGCTACTATCGGCGTCCTCCATCGTATCAATCCGAGCTCTAGCCTCTAGCACTTGGGTACGCATGATCTGTCTGACTGCATCATCCTTAGCTCTCTGGCGCCGCCACTCCATACGACTCATGTGAGTCTCTAGTGTCTCAAGTTATGCCAATAATGCCCTGCTCTAAGCCTCAGAACTAAGGTAAGCCTGGCGTACCTCATGCAACTCTGTCTCGTAAGCAGTCCTCTGACTGCTCACTACATCAATCTCGAGCCTAATGTCTTTGCGGTCAGTCCGAGCATCATGAAGCTGTGTATAGAAAATCTCACTCTCTTGCCTGCGAACCTGTGCCTGGTAGCTGACCCTCAAATTGACTTCCTCAATAGAAGTCATCATCATGTGCTCAGAAGTCTGTAAAGCTCTAACGTAACCAACATCCCCTACTCTATCAGCAGCTCTAGCAATAGTCTGGATATCATGAGCCGGACTATGAATCAAACCCTGTCCTGTCCCAATAGCATCAACAAAATCATACTGACCTCTAGATGCTCTAGCAGCAGCAGCGGCAGAACTCTCTGCTACATCACACCCAGGTAGGGGAGCAGTAAGTACAAATCTCCTCTAAGGTGGCATGTCCTCCTCGGGGATGTCATCTCTCATACGGATCATGGCTGCCCTATGACCTAATGATGTCTGATCATAGGTAGGGTTGATGAGAGGTGGTGATGGTAGATGTAATGGTGATGGGGGTAGTAGTCTAGCAGCATATGCATCAATCAATGCCTGGGTAGAAGCGGTCATGGGTGTCTGAGGCCTAACAGATATCCTCGCTCCGTGATGTCTAGGTGGTGGTGGTGTAGCAGCAGTCTCGTTCTCCTCGAATGGTTCAATCTCATCAGAATCCTCAAAGGACTCATCCTCCTTAGCATCCTCATTCTCAGGCTCATGCTCCTTGCCGGGATCCTCTTCAGGATCCTCATCCTCATCCTCATCATCAGTTCCTGGCTTGTCAGGATAATCAATAGAATCTGCGTCAGTGTCATCCTCCATCGGTTTTGAGTCAGCGATGTATCCAGGTGACTCAGTAGTCGGTGAAGCATCTTTAGCATATGGCTGATCCTCGGCCTGGAGTCATCATCAGATGGTATGTGATGCTCTGTGTGCTTTGGCTCTGGAGCATATAGTGGTACATGCTCATCCAACTACATAGGATCAGGTACATAAGCAGGTGACAGTGGGTGTGCCTGCCCTTGTTGGGCGACCTTCTCGTACGGGTCCACATCCGGAATCTCGCCGGCATTCTCGAGTGGGATACCCCATGATGATGGTCCATTTGAATCGGAAGATACAGACGCATAGGTAACAGTGGATGAAGCATTGTTTGAAGACATGGCAAATCTGTAATCATAATATAAACTTGTATAAGTATATTATATAATACCATCAGTAATATACGTAATGTATTATAAACACGTATATAACTTATGTAAGCACTTAGTACAATCAAAAAATGCTAAAACGATGTATGACATGTAAGCATGTATACTAGATGCAAATATGTAATGTATGCATATCCCTTTGAAAAACTTTTGAATGACACAACGTTCAAAAACGGTTATAGACCAAGTAAAAACGTTTGACCTGGTTCTCTATAACCTTGGCTCTGATACCAATCTGTAACACCCCCAAAATGGGCCACAACGGAATATGATGTTCCAAGGGTATTACTTTATAGATCAATAACACAAGTTAGGAGAACGACCATTATAAGGGTCGTTTAAAAACCAATACATTGGATTTTATAAATGGTTCGATACAAAAAGCTCACTTGTTTATCTTGTAGAAATAAAGATTTCACAACATAACAATATTCCAAAATGTAATGCATGCAAATCTTTATGATAATGTGACTTTAAATGACGACCAGCCAATGTATCCGTGACTTGTACCTTATTGACCTGAGAATACATGTTTAAACTGTCAACAATAATGTTGGTGAATTTATAGGTTTATAAAGTTAATGAAGTGGATAGCAAGATTTTCCTATAATAAAGTAACAAATACAATATCACAAAAACGTATTAGGAAATGCACTAAGCTCATGACACCGAAGCTAAACAATGTATGTATATCTAATACATATAAATGACTTTGCCTAATGTGGATGTTCAACCCGTAACATCCATGAATCCAAATGGTATACGTTCGTCGTTTCCGGTCAACCGGTAAACTAGCAAGCGCTACTTGCCCGAACGGGGATGTTAATCCCAAATAGATCTATTCACAACATTTACGCTCACATAATGCAATTAACAATTACATCTACGCAATTAATAGTTCATGATGATGGGCATAGTGGGTTATAGCTACTTAGGAAAACTCGTAATATTTGAATTTAAAATGTACTTGCATCCGTGTTGTAAAAAAAACATGATCTCATCCCCGAGTTTTGATAAATGATTGAAAAAGTAGAAAAAGTTGGGACTATAAACTCACTTTAAGTAATGATAACGTAGAAGCAAGGTAGTGGCGTAAAAAAAATGATGCAAAAGACTTTATCCGCAACCTATAAATAAATAATACATATTCACTAAACGGAAAAATAATAATATAACTACTTGCAATCTCATCCCTAGTGTGTGCTTGAACTTTATTTATAATGATGACATTTGAAAATAGTTTCTTGTTTAAAAATGATCAACTTTATTAGGTCAACGCGGTCAAACCATAAATAAATAATTTATGACTTCGGTCATTTACGAAACTAGGTTGTATATAGTTTAAAACATTAGTTTGGGTCAGCCATTGGTTTGGTCTCTAAGTACGTTAATTAATTTGACGAAACGTTGACGTTTACTATTTGAGTTAAGCGTATATTTTTCTAAGTCTTAACATGAAGTGACTTAGAGTTTTACAACCAATTTACGGGTTCGTTAGTTGATGACATTAAAAAGTAAAAGTATATTTGAATGCTCCGCTGGGTAGTCTGCAACTTTTGTCAAATGAGTTTCTTCTAAAAATGTCGTTTAAGTAGTTAAAAATGAGGCTAAACATGTGCGGGTCGCTTGGCAGTTTTATACTTTGAAAATAAATGAGCCATTTCAGCTGATAATGCATGCGTGGTCAGGATTTTGAAAGAAGCTTGTGGTTTCGTTACTTAAGGTTAGGCCAAAATAAAAGCACCTCATTACTCTATGACCTACTGGCTATTAGTCCTAATTTATAAATCTGCATGACGGGGTGGCTATCTAGGTCAGAAAGTGATCAAAAGGTAAGGGTGTGCGTAGGGCAAACTTGGCTGAATGCACACAAGGTGTTCGACAGATTGTCGACAGTAGGGGCGAGCGTGCCTATTTAAGTGTAAGTTGCGGGCTGGGTATTAAAAGAAAAAAAGTGATTCCTATTCCAAATTAAAGCTCGTTGGACAAAACCTGGTTCGTCATTTTGGTCAGTAGAACTGACACAATAATTCAATAAAAAGATGCTCGCTGGCTGTTTACAAAGAAAAGGGCAGAATGGTAGTTTTTGCACGACAACTTTGAGGACTTGTAATTTTCTATATACTTGACAAAAATATATAATTCCAGGGGCCAAATACTCATGACATGTCCTACTTTTAAGAAAATAATTATGTCGTTTCATATGCTTCATGTTAAGGGACGGGTAAAGTGCTTAAAGTTACTACACGCATGGGTTAACGATATGGCGTAGCCTATGTAGTTTTGTTTCTAACCCAATAACGAGCCATAGCTACAAACATATGAATATTCTAAACCTAACACTCTCACACTATACCCATGTTTCGTTTGTTACTTCGGATGTTTTAAAACTTTACATGTTTAGTCGCTTACACCAGGAATTAAAAGAAAATGGTATGCTTTCTTTTATCCGGTTAACAAGTCCAAGCCACAAATGGTTGACCTTCAAAACTTGTTTCTCTTGTATGACCAAGGCCAAAAGGGGTTTCGTCCTAAACAATATTCAAGCACAACTATGACGTGGGTTTGCTAGCTATGAAATTTAATAGATGAAGTGATGACTTACAACAAAGTTGGCAAGAAAACGAATGTGGTCAAGATCGCAAAAGAAAACCCTAACTCTAAGCCAAGGAAAACCCCTAGTTTGGCTTAGGAATGAACTCGTTGCCCAAGCTATAACCAAATACCCATCACACCTTGTCTTCACTCGTACTTGTAACAACTTGCTGCCTCGTCTTGCTTGCTGGAAATTCGATCAAACAGAAACCCCAAGAGGACGAATAGGGTTTAGGGTTTTCAAGGGTTTAGCGTATAATAAAGATACAAGAAAAAGGCGTGGAATGTTTTGAGTGTCGTGTATGAATCAAAACCAGAAAGTATCAAAGGGTTTAAGGCTTGAGAGAGTTGATGATTTGTGGTTATGGTAAACTTGTGGAGATGCCATACTTGTCTAAGGTTTTTATAACCGAATATGAAGGTAAGAGAGAAAATCAAGAGAGGTGATCACAAGTTTGTGTAGAGGCAATTATGGTAAAAGGCTTCTTGGGTTCCATTCGGTCAAAGAACAGTGTATTAAAGGGGAATACAATACAAAGCGTGGAGGCAAAACCGAGAGAAGAGGGCTGCATGAATATCACGAGTATGTGTAGGACTTAGGGAAAGGGCTTTGGGCTTTTAACTGGTGGGTTAAGGGGTATAAAGGAGTTAGAATACTTGTGCCTATCTAGAAAACTCAAACGTGAATATGTGTAGCTTTAAGAGAAAAATGGGTCGGTATTCATGCTGGATTGTAGGAGTATATGAGTTTTATTTACACTTTATCTAGCTTCCTAAATTGTTTGAGTTATATTTTTGGTGTAGATAGTTTTAATGGGTTTTTACTAAAAAAATTTTAAGTGAACGCGACCAAGAAATATTATTGTCGCGAATAATAATTTAAATGACGGATATGGAGGGTTTGTGTAAAGTCTTAAGGATTGTAGGTTACGATTCTAGCGAAACGATGACTTTTGATGTCTAAGCGATTTAACTAAAGCGGTTTAAATACATAGCTATGCGAAATAAGTTAAAATAATAAAAAGAAAATAACTAAATAATGAAAATTTAGAGTCGTAACATGACCTGAAATCACGGGGTGTTATAGACTGCATCAAGCTCTCAGAGCTTGGTATGAAACCTTGTTAACTTATTTGTTGGACAATGGGTTTTAGAGAGGAAAGATAGACAAGACTTTGTTTATCAGAAGGGACAAAGGTGATATTCTGTTAGTTCAAGTGTATGTAGATGATATCATTTTTGGCTCTACAAAGAAGTTATTATGCACTGAGTTTAAGAAGATGATGCATAAGAAGTTTCATATGAGTTCTATGGGTGAACTCACATTCTTCTTAGGACTGCAAGTAAAGCAGAAGGAGGATGGGATTTTTATCAGTCAAGATAAGTATGTGACTGAGATTTTGAAGAAATTTGGTTTTACTGATGTCAAGACAGCAAGCACACCTATGGAAACTCAAAAGCTTTTGCTCAAGGATGAAGATGGTGAAGAAGTGGATGTTCATTTATATAGATCAATGATTGGTTCATTGATGTATCTTACTTCTTCAAGACCTGATATTATGTTTGCAGTGTGTGCCTGTGCAAGATACCAAGTCAACCCAAAAGTGTCACATCTTCATGCTGTGAAAAGAATTTTTAGATACTTAAAAGGTCAACCTAAATTGGGCCTTTGGTATCCAAAAGATTCACCTTTTGATTTGGTAGCATACACTGATAGTGATTATGCTGGAGCAAGCTTGGATAGGAAGTCTACAACAGGAGGTTGTCAATTCCTTGGAAGTAGATTAATATCATGGCAATGCAAGAAACAGACTGTGGTTGCAAATTCCACAACAGTGAGTGTGTAAACACTCTTAGTTGTGAGTCTTCCTATTTATAAAAAACATATTCTCTATACACTCCTAAACCATGTTCTCCTGTTGCTAGAGAGGAGTAGTAGTTTAAGTACATGCTTAGGTGGTTTTTAGGGAAGTTCAAGCTTGTTTAAGTACAAGTATTAATGAATTTGGTAATGTACAAGATTATGCAAGATTTGTTAGGTTGTATGTGTGGGTGACGAGTTGGCTAAAGAGAGGGAAACACAAGATACAAATCTTGTATAAGATTTGTTAAGTACATTGCCTTAATTAATCCTATGTTGTACAAGATCTAGCCAAGATTTGGTGTGATATTACCCTATGGTCCTGTGCCCCACGGTTAAATGAAAGAAAAACAAGGCAAAGTGTGCTAGTGTTTAAGTTTTCCTTAACCTTAAACTAACTATGGTATGCTATGGGTTAAGGGTACATGTTGTAAGGGTATGTAAGTGATTTTTGCTCCTTTCCACACCATTGGACGCCTATGATTTGAAGTTAGGCCCCCCCCCCCCCAACACAAACGGTACACATGAGTTAGCAATGTTTGATATATGAGCTTCTATGTACTTAAGTTGGTTAATAACTAAAAGTATATAATGTTTGCCTTATGTTTGTGTTATGTTTAATCATAACCGGTCCCTATAGGCTTAATGACACAAAAGTTGTACAATTTTTGTGTTTAGGGAATAAAAGTGGGTATTGGTTTGAGTCTAGATAAGTCTAGGTATTTCCTAGGCATGTCTAAATGTATTTTATTGCGAAATGTAAGCGTTTTACGTAACCAATAAAAATAAAATATGAAAGGTTATAAATTATATTCTTAATAATCATATAACACTTGCTTGATGTAAACTTTAACTTGTTTGGTGTCCGTTTACGTTGGATGATGATTTTTAGTTTACGCGATTTAGCTATAAGATAATAATTAAAAGCGGACGCGTAAAACCCTAAAAATAAATAATGAAAATAATTGAGTCGGGAAATGACCTGAAAATGTGAAATGTTATAGTGGGCAAGTGCCCCCCCCACCAACAAAAATTGTAGTGTTAATTTTTTGAGTATTTGAGATATTTTTGTAACTTGCCCCCTCAAAAAAAAGTATTTCTCATTTAAATTGAAACTTAAAATCAGACTTTAGACAATTTTATGAATGTTGAGCAGGTTTTTTGTTTGAAATGGCGAAGAAGAAGATTGAGGAAAAAGAAGGAAGAAGAATAGTAAAACAAAAAGTATTAAATAAAAAAGCTAAGTACATTTGTTGTCTTTTGTAGTACAAGACCACGTGGGGTGAGAAGTAAATGTGTGTCCTTTGAATCATTTCTTTCAAAAAAATTTCTATAATTTTTCTTAACTGTATTTACTGTAATTTTTTTAAAGTTTATTATTAATAAATACAAAAATATGAGATGCCACATTAAAATAAAAGAGGGTTATAGACATAATGGATACTAAAAAATGTTAAACTACCCATTTCATGTCTTGGTTATCTCTTTGTTGTAAAAAAATATTTGTCCCCTCTCAAATTTTTTTCTGGCTCCGCCCCTAGAGACATACCATCTTTTTGGTGATCATTCCTATCCTACGGATGAAAAACGATAATTTAGGGGTTGATACATCAACAGGTTGTTCGAAAAGCATAATTGCATTATTTTGTTGGGCCAAATTGTACTGTTGGACATATTATCACGTCTCAAGCTACCTTCAGGCCCATGGACCCGGATATAAGCACTTATGGTCTATTTTGGTACCCCTTGTTTATATTCATTAGACAATTCTTTTTATTTCTTAACTTTATTGTATTATGGAATAAAAGAACATAACACTGCATCTGTATAAAAAAGACAATTGCATATATACCCACTAAAACTTGAATATTTGCATATATACCCAAAACATGCTTAGCTTGCATTGTACATCATGCATTGAAAACTTGTGTTTTTTGGGTATATATGCAAATATTCAAGTTTTAGTGAGTATATATGCAATTCCTCCGCATAAAAACTGTGTTCGCGAGGAGAATTAATCATCGTGTCTTCTTTGACTCCATTTTTGAGTTTTATTTTTTGTGGGTTATCGAAAATATAATATTGGTTCTCTTTTTATGGTTGAAGATGGTTTTCATAAATTTGAAGTCCACGAATTATATGTTTCGCACTTGTATTTGTATCCAAACTTAAAACACGTTGCACTTTTGAATAGGTTATTTTCACCGGTTAATTTATTTGAAAATAAAGTGCATAAGATCGTATTGTTATTACGTTTACTATAAACGCGATTATGGTTTCGTAACAATTGTACTACAGATCATCAAGTGACAAAGTTGTAGCTAGACTCTTATTTTTTGTTTCAGAGGATGTGCACTTTCGTTTAGTTTTGATATTTATGTGTAATCTTTATGATAATTATGGGGTCATTACTTATGAGAGGGTTTAAATTGGTTATATTTTTTGTTCTTGGATCATAGAGACTAAATCTTAGACATCCATATTATTACATTCAATGGATGAGTATTAACACCCCCCCCCCTTTTCTTCCCACCCTCCCCCTAAATAAAAACAAACCTTTAGTAGAAAAAAGCGGAGGGGCATTGCGTTCAGTTTTAACTTAGCACGGGACCTCATAGACACGAGATCTCCTAGTTAATACTAATTCATTTCAAAGCCGAGTTTAAGATTAACTACACTCATAACACTGAATTGATTCATCCAAGCCCATACTCTTCATTCACAGTTGTGTTAGTCTATTTATGATCAGATTAAGAACTCCTTACACAAAACACATAGTAATCAAATATACACACCCACCATTCAAAAAAATCAGACCGAATCGCTTAACAAATAAGGAGGAAGAAACAAGATGGCGGTTGAGGTATATGTTGTAGAAGCAATCTGGTACGATAGATTATAGATAGAGATTCAAGTTAAGAATGTTGAAACACAAGCTTAAACCGTTAATTTGGTATTTAAAACATTTCTTTACATATTGTAATGGTAGATTTAGCGCCATAAATATTGAAGCTTCTTGTGTGTGTTAGTTTGTGATGAAGCTATTAGTTTTTTTTCAAGATATTGTGTTTATTAAAAGTTTTATAATGAAGATTTTTGGTTATATTTTGATTTTTGGTGTGTTTATAGTGATATGTAGCTTTAGAGCGAGTATGTTGATGCTTGAGAAGTAAATTTGTGAGTTGTTGTGAAGTTGTATAATAGTGTTAGATATGTGTCTCTTACGTTTTCAAAATTGCAAATATTTTCGTCCAAGTATGCTTGAATAATCATTACAAATGAAACCCATGTTTTACACAAACGTATCACCCGTACTGAGTTTTTGTGCAACATGGTACATTGCGATCAAGCAAGAACAAAAGACCAGAGTATATCCGTTAGTTATAACATGTAGAAAAACTACTTAGGGCATGTGTTGTACGGATCAAGTACACACCCTCTTTAAACCACTCTTGATGAACATTTTTTTGGTCTAATAAGTGGGCTGTTGGGTGTAGCCATTCTCGGTGTAGATGCAACTATAAAGGTCCATAAATCCAAAAGTTCGTTTGCAGAACTTTAGTTGATGAAATAGCTCTATTCTAGCAACCTCGCCATCACTAAAAAATGATTATTAGGAAAGAGTAAGTTTTTTTGCCTTTAAAAACCCTAGGAAATTCATGCGTGCCTTGCCCTTTTCTTGCAAACCAGCCAGCGTAACGACTTTGTGGAATTGTATGTGACGTTTTGCTATTAAAGACAATAACGTTAACAAGTTTTGTAATTAGAGTACAACGAGCTACGCTCTTTAATTGGGGGTATAGGACCATAAGTTTCGTTTAGAAACAGCCGCAATCACGCTAAAAGGGCTATGCTCGTCCCTGGTGCTCGAACATTCTGTCGAGCACCTTGATGTGTATCAGCCACTTGCACAGCATTGCACTCCACACCTTCTCGAACAATTTTCGACCTAGATATGACCATCTATGCGAAACTTATTAGAAATGGTAAATTTAGACAGTTAGGACGTAGATTACTAAGGTAGATGTCTTTTTAATTTGTTTTCTACCAACAAGTAACAAAACCCACAAAAATAGGGTTCAAACCTGGGCCGCGCACCAATCAAAACCGACCTATATACCCTAAAATTTATTCTACAGTGCTTCACTCTAGCCTTAAGATTACGCTAGTTTAGTCCGATTTTTAACGCGATAAAACACCCCCTTTTAGACAAAGTTCACTTAACAAATATTGTAGACGACCGAGCTGAGAGTACAAATATGTTTGTACTTTTTGATACCGTTAATAGCTTTAGGGCGCCACGTTACAAAATTTATCAAACTCTACGCCTATCCAGATAAAACCAAGGAATAAATCGTTTTACTCAAAAAGTAAAACGCCACGTTCTCGACTAAATAATTAACCTACTTACGCGACCAAAACCGCGGGCCGACCCACCTCTACAATTTGTTGGTATGATATTGTTAATTTTAGAGAGAAATGAGTTGTTAGTGATAAAATCACATAGGAGAAGTTGCCTGAAAAAATTGCAAAAATCTTTTATATACTATATCATATTTGGATTTCAGGTATGTATCAACCGTTTATGAAAAATTTTGTTGATATTATTGTTTGATAAAGTTATGTAGTGTGTACAATACATATATGATAATCTGCTTGAAAGGTTAATTTCTTATACCATTATATTATATATATATGATATATGTTAGGTGTCAACCATTTATGGAGATTTTGTTGTAATTGATTATTGTTTGAAAAAGTTAGTAGTGTGTTATAATATCATATATGATTTAATACTGCTTGAAAAAGTTAACGTTATACTACGCTAGACCCTAGATCCCTGATATAGATGTGTGCCGTATGCACTGAAAGTTAAATCAAAATAGTGTGAGTGATTATTGTGTAGAGGTAAAGACTTGTGTTTCAAGGACATCTTACACACCCGAATCACACGAACATCCAGAATAGGGTACTCAAGAAGCTAAATGAAGAAGCACAGTAAAAATATTTAATCCGTTTTTCTCTTATATCTCGTATGGAGTTTTGACGTCTACGGACGATTTTGTAAATAGCTCATTGGAGAGTATACGTGAGGATTCTTACAAAGTTTGTCAATAATGGTTTAACTTTCTTGGTTTTTTGTCTATGTTATATGCTGGAAATGAAAATGGTTGAAACATTGGCGGATGTCATTTACGATATTATAATTATTTTGTTAAAGTTTTATGGCACCCTTGAATTAATCACTTCATTAAAAAGCATTAGAACATGACACTTGTTATTCATTGTTTAAACATCAAGTATGATAACTGATAAATCAGTGATGATCCTGTTAAATCATATGTGATTTATGAAAGAAGTCACATATGATACTTTGGTTACCAAATTGTAAAATGCAAATTATTACATATGATAATTCATATGGTAAAAGAAACTGATGAAAAATCATAATTATGTTTAATAGATTAGAATATCACATATTGATATATTATAGAATCACATTCACTGTAAGATCAAAAAACAACAAAATTCCAAGTGTAGTGAAATAATGAATTTTTAACAACTTGTTCATATAACAATCAAACATAAAAGAGTACTTTTTAAACAACAATTTCTTTTTGAACAACAACTTAATGTTGATCCACGACTTGTTCGTGATCTCTCTACATTCTTTTGGGCACCCTCTTGTTTGTGATCAAAACTTTCACATAATGAACAAGCATTCATGTTCTTCAATTATAAAAATAGAAAAAATAAATAATGTTTTATGAAAAATTGAAAATATCATATATGATAATTCACTTGCATTTATACATATGACCATAAGCAATATAGATATGATATACGTATGATAGTATCATATATGTATATCAAACAGTTTACCAAAGCTACTTTAAAACTGGCTTATTGCTAACTGATGAGCTAAATACACCTGAATTCAGCTTTATATCAACATTTTAATCTAATAGAGGCTTTTTCCATAAAATAAAAACTAGTCTAATAATATTAAAAGCTTATTAACATAGCACATAAATAATCTTAATAAGACATGCCCATATACATATTTATTGACAAAGAAAAATTCATATAATGATATCATTATGATATACATATGAAAAGTATCATTTATGATATATCAAACACGTTAACCAAAGCTACTTATACTGTTATTGCTATATGATAAGCTAAAATACAACCCGAATTCAGCTTATATCCATAAATTAATCCAATGGAGCTTATTCGAACATTAAAAAAATAGCTAATAACTAAAGATTATTATCACTAGCAAACATAAATATAAGCTAATAAAAGTAGCTTATAATTATCAAAATAAACTAATAAAGCTAGCTTATATATTCAGCAACATAAATTAAATGATGTTTAATACATAAATTTTATTCACTTAATATGACCTAAATAAATTTAGCTCTATCACTTATAACAAATATTAAGATATTTGATCAAATAAGCTGAAATAATAAGCTTATTAATATTCGGATGATGTTATAATTAATAAGCCTATTACATCAAATAAGCTAAAATAAGAACAAATCTGATGAATCTAACATGATGTTATTCACGAAGAATAAGGAGATAATCGATCAAAGATCTATAGATGTTCGTGATGCTCGTGATCATTAGATGTTAGGATTAGATCTAATAAATTTGTTTCTGGTGATTGATATGTTGTTGGTAGAGAGAGAGAGAGAAAAAAAACACGCTTTGTGTGTGTGTTTGAATGAGTGTTTGTTAAAGAAAAAGATATTTATATAATGGACTCGAAATGACCAAGATACCACTGCAGTGTAAATTGGGGATTTAATCTCCTTCGTTGATGATATGGAGATGGAGGGTGGGGATGAGTCCCCCAATATCTACAAAATGTTTGGTATCCAAATGAACTTAAATCAATACTTATAGCATATATGCAAGTTTACTTGTTACTTGATTCTCTTGGGCTATAATCGTTCTCCCTCGCAATTTAATTAATCTCCACAAAGGGTAAAGGCCAATGGCGGAGCTTGATCGCCTAGACTGGGGGGCCAAAAAAATTCGCTACAAAAATGTGACATTCTAAATTTCTAATACAAAAGCCTATCCTTATAGTCGTGTATATATATATAACAAAGATAAGGTATAACACATTACTAATTACTAATTTTATTATACTTTTAATATTAAACTGCAGGATTGTTGTTCCAAGGTGGGTATAATAAATGCATTGCCCGACCTGTGCTTTTAATGTCCCGGGTTTTTTAGGTTTTTTTGGATCTCATTTAATTATCACACTCCCCTGACTCGTTCTACCTACGTGTCTTCCAGATTTTTCTTTCTTCTTCTCCCACTTACACGTGCCTCCACCGTCCCACTTTGGTTATATTTTCAGATCTTGGTGAACAAAACACCTTTTTCTACACACTTCACACAATGTTATTGATTTAACCCACAAAATCAATTTGCGTTTTATGGGGGACAACATGTTAAATCAGATAAAGTGGAACTAAAACACAATCACTATCCATGACTCATCTCATCTTAAGCAGTTGTGACTCCTAATGGATCATGATGGAAGAAAGCGGTTAGTTAGTTTTATGATTATTGTTTTTAATTATAGTTAAAGCCTTTTTTCGATTATGATTTTATATGAAGTTTATAATTTTTGGTTTGATCAATTTTGGATTTGATGAAATTTTGTTGTTGCCTGCCGCTTGACCACCGCTGTCTCGCCCACGCCCTCATAATTTTCTGTTATGGGTATGTTTTTCTATACATCTCTGATATTAAATTTCTCCTAGTTTATTTGTTGTTACTATGATTGTTACGACGTGTATAGTTATAAGTTATTTGGTCTATGGTTATATGCCCATTGAGCGTTTGATAAAATTTCAAGGTCCTTTGAATGAAGAAATGACATGATAATAGTGTGTTATTCATAACAATCTTTATATGTGGTGTTTGGGTGTTTGGCAGGATGCGATGGTTTGTGTCGCGGCGTGGCAGTCTTGGCAGGCTTCCAGCCGTGGCATACATGTTCTAATAAAACAGTAAATTTCTCTTTGTAATGCAAGAAGACGCTTAGTAATAGAAAATGCATCCAAAAGTGTTGTCGAGGTTAACAATGGAGGCCAAGGTACAAACACTAAGTGTAGAGATCAAACGCACTTGATCGAAGCAGGTAAAAAATGATTTTCTCAGTCTATTATACTTATTGCTGATTAGTTATGTGGAAACCTAAGGATCGTTAGATCGTTTAAGCTCAGGTTGTTTAGACCTTTATCTAGGATAATATCAATGTTCATAAGTTATAAAAACAAAGCGGAATAAGAACAAAGATATTCAATAAGGTTTTACCAAACTTTCACCACAGCCCCATATTATTTGATTAAGATAATACGGTTACATCAACAAACTGTAACAAGAATCATAAGATTCTTGAGGCTACACCACTCATGCTAGCATCTACATCTTGTTGTACAAGTACAAAACTAAATCTAAACCCTAGACACCTTCATTGAAGTGATGAAGCATAAAGTAAAAAAAACACACAAACACCTTTTAGTGGTTTAATCTTTTCCTCTTTGTATTTTGCTTTCTAAATGCCTTACCCTTCCTTTTATAGCATAAGGGGTCCTAGGCTTACAATAGAAACTAATAATGATAATAATGATAAAATCAATTAGTTGATTCAATCATATGCTTTGACCAAACTTTCAATACTTATCTTTTGTAGTATTCTTTTGACTACAACTTTGGTCCTTCATGTATCCATCTTGTTTCTTCTGTTTTGTCTTATCAACTCAAAAATATAATTCCCAACAATCTTCCGCCTAGTTTGATAAAGACACCACTAAAATAATCCACGAACTTCTCCTGAAGATAATTTATGAATGAAAACTACCCCTTAAGCTACCCAAGATCTACAAGTAGGCAATCACAAATATACCTTCCCATTTTTTCTCATCATCAAATAGAGACTAAAGTATGCAACTTTGATCTCACAACACGAACCAAAAATAAAACTTCTAATCCAAAGTATTCCAAAGACCTAAATTGCCCTCCATTACGCACCTTAAGAAAAATGAACTTGAGCAGTAGAAACTTACACTAGCAGTAGTAACAAAGGCTAGCAGTAGTAAAAACCTTCACCTCAATGTAGCATGTAAATGGTTAAACATTTTAACAATAAGCTTCCCCTGAAACCCATATGTTAACCATTTCTTGAATCTTCAATTCTGTAGGCTCTATGTAATGATTACTGATAAAGAAAATTGAGTATAACGAATTTCATGAAGAAGTAGAACAACCCAAACTTGTGTCTTATGTCTTGTACTATCCACGTGACTCCGAACGTATACCCAATAATCCTCATCTTCTATGAGACACCAAACCAAAGTGATAGGAAATGTGAGCATTGAGCACCATAAGTTAGATCACACACCTTTGCTAGATTTGTCAATTCTTCGTCATAACATGAATGCACGAACAAGTTATCTTCAAAGTGTAACACCCACTTTAAGATATGATAAAAGCACACATCTGTGAAACTCAACTACAACATCAAATAAGCAATATTCAACTGTCTTCGTAATCACATCTTTAATAAATCTCCAAAAATGAGACTTTTTCATAATTTAAGTGAATCTTAAACCAAACCGAGATCCAAATAAATAAATACCTTCACATCTTGTTCTGTCCCAGATATATAGAATAACCGAGAAGAAAAATCATTCCTTGCATGATATCGGTTAACATTAACAGTTGTAATTTTCATCGGACGAAACAAACAGTAGGAACTTAATACTGTTAATAATATTACTACCCACTGGCAGCATAAAATCTCCTTTGATTAAGTAGTACTAGGTAAACTCTTGAAACAACATTAATATCCAATATTCGAACAATTTTAACCCCATGTGTTGCTCGAACAGTATACCTTCGCACAAACAGTATTAGAAACGTACAACTGCTTTCTTTGTTCCTTAAATCTTACCAAATCCAAATAAATACGTTAACATCACATGGACCCAAACAGTATATCAGATATACTTGGCAGCATTAAATCAAATGATTACAGTAGTAACTAAAAGCCCAACATACTGTTATAAAAGCCACATTAACATACACAATACCATTCCTTTTTAGTAACTGTCATCCTATCTTTGAGCCCAAGTAATACGAACAATATTAATATCATGAATAGCAGCTTTAATATAAATTAATACCTTCCTTGTATTCATACGTATATCTGCCAAATATAAACACATGAAACCAAGATCGATCCTAAACCCTTCTGAATCGTTTTCTGTCTTTATAAGCCTAATCTTTACAAAACATTGCTGACATCACAAATATATACTGTCACACGAATCATGACAGTCGTATAACCTCCTGCTTCTTATACACCTCTCTTCTTTTTCATCACATCTGAGTCCACATAATCAATCGTCTGACTTTTATTGATTATCATTGAATCTTTATCAAACACCCATCAAGCATGATAAACATCAGATATGCGTTCATCATCATGTCAGATCCATGACCTTGCATTACTCTTACGTTTCCAGCATCTATTCGATATAAAGCAGGCGAAACAAGATCAATCATCACCAATCACATCGAAATCCTAAATAAATAGTAACAACACTTGAAAATCGTATTGCATACCCAAAACAGGTAGAGAGGATGATCATAAACATTGTTATAGCAATTTAATCTTCAAAACCCTACTAAAACTTTAACCACAAATCGATTTCATGAAAAATTAGGGTTTTATGGCCTCTTCAAAAACATTGTATGATCCTAGATCGAGAGCCACGAGGCTCTGATACCAATTGTGGAAACCTAAGGATTGTTAGATCGTTTAAGCTCAGGTTGTTTAGACCTTTATCTAGGATAATATCAATGTTCATAAGTTATAAAAACAAAGCGGAATAAGAACAAAGATATTCAACAAGGTTTTACCAAACTTTCACCACAACCCCAATATTATTTGATCAAGATAATACGGTTACATCAACAAACTGTAACAGGAATCATAAGATTCTTGAGGCTACACCACTCATGCTAGCATCTACATCTTGTTGTACAACTACAAAACTAACTATAAACCCTATGCACCTTTATTATGGATGATGCCTAGATACACACACCCCTTTTAGTGTTTACATCTTTCTCTACGTATATGCTTTCTAAATGCCTATACCTCCTTTTATAGCATAAGGGGTCCTAGGCTTACAAGGAAACTAATAATGATAATAATGATAAAATCAATTAGTTATTAAATCATTATCTTTGACCAAATCTTTCAATTCGTATCTTTTGTAGTATTCTTTGACTACAACTTTGGTCCTTCATGTTTCCATCTTGTTTCATTCGTGTTGTCTTATCAACTCAAAATATAATTCCCAACACGAAACGAAAAAATAGTTTCTTTAGGAAAGTGATAACCACTCGGGCATCATTGGTTGGTAAAGCTTGAGCTTCGGCCCATTTAGATACAGATGTTCCTTTTTATACGTATCAAACAAATAACCCTCAAATATATATGTATATATATATATAATTCATATACATATGTAAGCAAAGTATCATACAAATTATTCTTAGGAAAGAATAATAAGTAATCAACACGGGTATCGTTCTCCTCGGTGAGAGGTGAATGGAAATCTACGTTCATGTCGCGAATCGAGCTTGATTGTCATTAAAGATTTGATTTTGGATTATAAATCTACTAACGCAACGGGAAAGCAAATAAAGGCAAGCTAAACTAAAAATTAAGGCAAATTAAAAACTTAACGACATTTAAAAAAATAACAATTAAAGCAAACTAAAACAAACTAATTAATCAACTAAGACAAATTAAAATTCTAAAACTCAAATTGCAAATTTCTAAACATAAGTGCTTTAAACTAATTTAAAAAACAGAAAAATATTTTTTTGAATTTTTGTTATTCTTAAAACTAATTTTAAAGCTTTTTAAACTAAAAACTTAATTAAAAATATTAAATGAAAACTGCAAATTATGACAAAAGCTAAAAAATAAGCAAATTTAAGAAATTTTAATAAATGAACTTTTAACAAAACTTAAAAATAAGATGGAAAAAAGCTACTTAAAGATGATAGTTTAGCAAATTAAGTCATATACTTTTAAGCTAAAACTGATTTGGCTTGTTGGACTTGATAAGCAAAAGGAAAAACAAAATAAGCTAAAACAAATCCTAGGCTTGACTTAATAAGAACTTATGATTAAAAATAAGCTAACAAAATAATTTGAAATGCAATTAAAAGCACTAAAACAGTTTGACACTAACTATACTTAAATAGGACTTACACTACTACTTTTAAGCTAAAATAAAAGACCATTATGCACTAGAATTAAGCTGAAAAGTTAAAAACAGATAAAGATAAATTCTCAAATAACAAAAATAAGTTGGAAGAAAGTAATTTGGACTAGAAAATAAGCTAAAAAAATGAAATGAAACTTGACAGACTCAACTACTTATTTTTGGCTTTTTGAGATAAATGACTTATTTTAAGCTTAAAACTAAGACTCAAAATAAACAAAATAAAAGACTAAAATTAAAAACAACTAAAAACCTTGATTCAAAAAGCAACTAGAACTGGAATTAAGCTAATTAGAGCCATTAAATAAGCCAAAAACTCAAAATAAGCCAGACTACAAACATGACTGTTTGTTGACTTGCTAATGCTAAATGACCCTTTTTTGCAACTAAAATTTAAAGACTCTAAAACAATTTTGACACATAAAAAACTTAAAATAGATTAAGCTAACACTATAATAAGCTCATTAAAACAAAAATAAACCTAAATTAAGCTAGGGTTTGATCTCTACAGATCTGCATAAAGAGGCTTTTAAGCATTAACCAAGAACTATCCTACTTGACTGATTTTTTTTGTTGAAGTGCATAAAAAAATGTTTAAC
>BQNB010058609.1:24202-37687 GCA_026074375.1 Tanacetum coccineum | reverse complement strand
TGTAAGATACATCAATGATCCAATCATTAACCTATGGAGATGAACATCAACATCATCACCATCTGAGTCTTTGAGCAAAGGCTTTTCTGTATCCATGTGTGTGCTAGCTGTCCTGACATCTATAAAACCAAACTTCCTTAATATGTCAGCTACATATTTATCCTGTCTGATAAAAATTCCATCTTCTTTCTGCTTCACTTGCAAACCTAATAAGAAAGTGAGTTCTCCCATAGAACACATCTGGAATTTGTCATGCATTAGTTTCTTAAATTCAATACACAACTTCTTCTTTGTAGAGCCAAAGATAATGTCATCAACATAGACCTGTACAAGCAAATATCCCCTTTTTGCTTCTTGATAAACAAGGTTTGATCAATCTTTCCTCTATGAAACCCATTGTCCAATAAGTACTTGGCCAAGGTTTCATACTAGGCTCTTGGAGCTTGATGCAAACCATAAAGTACTTTCACCACCTTGTAGACTTTGTCTGGATTGTCAGGATCTTCAAACCCTGGAGGCTGACACACATATACCTCATCTTCAATCTTACCATAATGGAAAGCACTCTTCACATCCATCTGATATACCATAAATCCCATAAAGGAATCATAATCTAAGAACAGTCTTATTGCCTCTATTCTTGCTACAGGGGCAAAAACTTCATCATAGTCTATGCCTTCTTGTTGAGTATATCCCTGAGCAACCAGCCTTGCCTTGTTCTTGATGATTATGCCTCTCTCATCTTTTTTGTTTCTAAAAATCCATTTAGTACCAATGGCCCTTTTTCCTTTAGGTAAATCCACTAGAATCTAAACCTTTTGTAGCTTAAACTGTAGAAGCTCTTCCTGCATTGCTTCTACCCAAGCTGAATCACTTAGAGCTTTGGCAATCCTTTTGGGTTCTTCCTGGGATAGGAAACAAGCAAACAGACAAGTATGAAGGTCTTCATAAGTTTACCCTTCATAAACAGCACTAATAAACCCTTGATCATTTGTAGTCTTTGCCATTCTCCTTGTCTGTACACTAGCTTGCATATCACCAATCACATTATCAAGTGAAAAATCTTTATGGATTCTTGTATTTGGAGTAGAAGGAACTGGATATGTGGTAGAAATATTGCTCATATCCACTTCTGTTTCATCTTCAAAGTAATCAGCATGTGTGGTTTCAGTTGGAGTAGTAGTAACTATTGGATTACCAGTATTAATATTTAGACTACCAGTATTATCATTTGTACTAGCAGTATTAATACTTGGCCCAGTAGTATTAACATCTTGAGCACTTTTCTCATGCCTCTCTTGATTATTAATTCCACCTTTATCATCCTTCTTTCCAACATCATTAGAAGGTTGTGGTTCATCATTGTTGGCATTCTTTGAAGAAGAATCAAATAGTGAACCATCTTTCCATAGTGGCATTAAAATGTAATCTTGGCTAGATCCTGTCTCCTTGTTAGATTGACCTGCACCAATACTTTCTTGTGTACCTACAAAATCATTAGAGTTTGTACCTGCAACAACTGGCACATAATTCATTGATTATGTTAGAACATCAATATCAAATAGCCACTTTGGTCCATCACCTGCAACAATAGGCTTATCCTCCAAGAACCTAACATGCAAGTTTTCTTCTACTTTCCTTGTTCTAATATTGTATACCCTAAAAGCCTTGCTATTTAATGAGTATCCAACAAAGAATCCATCATCAGATTTTCCATCAAACTTACCTAAACGATCTAAGGTATTAAGAATGGTAACATGACACCCAAATGGTACACCACAAATGGTTATCATGAAGCTTTGAGGGGGGGGGGGCAGGAGTTCTACCTCTTAAACCGTCATAAGGGTCTTGTTATGAGGCTAATAACTAATACCCATTCTGCACTATTGCATGAAGGATAACTGCTTCAGCCCAAAATGTAGTAGGTAACTTAGAGTCAGCTAACATGGTTATAGCAGCCTCAATTAGTGTCCTATTCTGCCTCTCAGGCAACACCAATTTGCTGAGAAGTTCTAGCTAGCTAAATTCCTTTCTTAATCGCCTTTCTTTTCATAAATCTCACTCATGTCTCTTTTTTTGAACTCTGTTCCATTGTCAAATCTGATTTATCTTCTACTTTCTTATCTTACTAGATTTTTTCTTATACTCAGTTATTAAGCTTCTTAAGAAGGCCACATTGTTATCCTTGTTGCTAGAAAGAAAAACCCAAGTTAAAGCATGCTATTATCCATCAGTGACAAACTCTGACCATTATTTCTTATTTTTAAGTGTCACAAAAGTTGGACCAAACAAGTCCATATGCAACATGAATAAAGGCTGAGTAATAAAGTTCTGAATCTTGGACTTACAACGTGGCTGGGGTTGCTTTCTCTTAAGGTATGCAACCCAAGTGTGGGTCATTTTCAAAAGTTTTGTAGGTAAACCTCTCTCAAAGATTTTTCCTTCTTAACAAAGTTTATAAATAGTTTTAACAATTTACATGAACTTGACTCCTATGCCATAGCATTAAGTTCATCATTGTGTGGCCATTGCAAACAAGACAAGTTTAATACTCTAGTTAGAACAAGATTCTTTTATCAACCTATGTTCATAATTGTTTTTCTAGGTTTCTTTAAGTAAAATACCTGATTTTCATCAGCTAACTTAAAGTCACGAGATTGAATAAAAATCTCAGTAGTGGTAGTAAAAAGTAATTGTTCTTTTATGTCACACATCTATGAAACACTAAAAAGGTTAAATGTAACTCCTTGACAAAGTTAAAAGATACTTCTAAATCAAGCTTACCTGTTTTAAGTGTTCTTTAATAGTTAATTTTCACTCCTTTGGCTCTTCCCCCTAAGGTAACATATCCTTTCATTCAAATTCCTTAAAGTTGAGAAGAGATAGGACATGTTCCATGTCATGTGCCTTGAGCATCCACTGTCAACATAGCCTTGATCTTCTTTTTGTAGATGACCCTGCACATAAAAAATAAGGAAATTAGTTTCCTTTGGGGACCCAAGCCATCACTGACTTGGATCTGCCTTGTAGGCTTCTATAAGTAGGTCTCATTCTATGTAATTGATGCCACTATTAAGTTCTGGGTTTAGGTCTCCAAAACCAAACATGTTAAGGCCTTAACAGCATTAACCTGATTTGCCCTCACAGCATTAACTACTAGCTGAATTTGGCCTAGCACTATTAACTGCTTTTGGCCTAGTAGTATATAATTTTCCCTCTTGGTATTTCTATTTTATTGGGCTAACATTTTTGTTAGTTACTGCTGTTATTATCTTGATTGGCTCTTTACAGTTGATTGTGTTGATTTAGAAAAATGTGACATTGGTCTAGCACTATAACTGTATGTTATGGGATGAGCAAGTATTAACTGGCTTAATAGTATTATAGTGTTCTATTAGGCTAGGTTTTCATTCAAAAACTGCTCTTGGAACATGTTCCTCGTGAGCACTAGGGTAAGCCTGTTTAGCAGAGATAATTGTAATCACTTTTGTATTATTATTCACAGATACACCCTTTCCCTTTGTTGGTTAATTGCTGTCAGCATGCACATGGTTTTTTAAACTCTTTCTCAAAACAAACAAGCTTTATTGTACTATTCATAAAGTCCTTCCTAGTATTGGGACTTATGAATTATTCTGTTTCTTTGTTTTCCCTAGGACTTTGTGACCTGATACATTTCTGCATATAAGGGGTTTCCTAAATGGTTTTTCTTGTTGTTTAGGTCTAACAAATTCTATTTTAGAAACAGTAGGAAAACAGTTTTCTTCTCTAATTTATCATCTAACACCAACTCCTCAACCAATAGGGCATAGGAGGATTTCTTAACCTTTGATTAAAATTTTTTCACTAACACTTCTTCATGTCTTAGGTCATAGCCTTCAAACTTGGCTGTTGGAACTCATCTAGGGAACCAGAGAGTAGGTCAAATCACTGTTATGGGGAGGTTGGAACATACTTTATAGCTTCAAAATCCCACCCCTTCTAACTTTTATCAGATAGCTGACTCACTATTAATTTATCTAGAACAACTCTTAGTAGCATATTAAACTTTTAAATTTTAAGTTGATATGCTTTCTTTTTCTTGCTTAAGCTTTTTAAACTCACTTTTAAGTATGCTATTTCCGAGTCTGTATATGAGATATCTCTTTGAAAAAAACGGAAGTTGCTCATCAAAAATAACCTTATTCTTTTTGTAAACCACAGGTGCTCCTCTAAAAATGCGCTAAACCCATTATTTTATAAGTAGTAAATTAAACTCAGATTTGATTAACTCTCTATTCTTATATCTATCAAGTTGAGTTTTTAAGAGTTTTCAAAGCTTTTTAGAAGGGTTTTGAAACAAGTTTTGTCATTATGTACCTCAGTGTCTGAAAAAGTCCTAAGAGCTATGTTTTGCAGGGACTCCTTCTCATCTGCATATAGCTCCAGTCAAAACCGCTCCATCAATAGCCATCATGGCTTTGGATAGAAGTGTTTCTTCTACATTTATAGTCCTTTAGATGCTGTCTAGATTCCTGTTTCTGCTATATTGGTTCCTAGGTCCTTTGCATTCCTCTGCAAAGTTGTCCTTTCTTGTGGTAATTGAAACTCTCTACCCTTTTGGACTTGTCAATATCCAGCTGTGTCACTACCATTGATTAAGTGATTCTTTCTGCAGTTTTCTAGAAAAAAAAAACCCTTATTGTCCTCATGCTTAGCATTGTATAACTGCCACTTCAAATCCATCTCTTCTAAGTCATCTTTATGGATTTGTTCAAGGTCCTCATATACAAGTTGAGACCCGTTTGGTTGACTGGCCAAAAAAAAAATGCATAATCAGGGCATTAATTAATGTTAGCAGACTATCTGAGTACTACGCAATGCTAACTTGAGTGGTAGCAGCTAATTCTGAGTGTTAGCAGTACTAACTCCATAAGCAGTATTAACTTCATTAGTACTGCTAGGGGATGACACAAAAGCCATATTCTGAGAACTTGAGCTTGAGCTTGAGCTTGCAGTTCCTTTAACCTCTTGTTCAACAATCTTGAAATTGTTGTAGAGATCATCAAAGCTCATTGTGTCTAGATCAGGTTTATTCCTCCAGACCACAACATGAGTATTCCACTCAGAAGGCAGACTTCTCAAAAATTTCAAATTGAGATCTTCTTGTGAAATATTTTCACCCAAGATAGCCAGCTGACTTACAATCTTCTGAAGCTTGTTAAAAATAGAGTCAAGAGACTCTGTGCTTGGAGCACTAAAGTTCTCATACATTTGCTTCAGAAGAGTCTTCTGAGTCTTCTTTGTGGCTTCATTACCACCAAATCTTGTTTGTATAGCAGCAAACAAAGTCTTAGCATCCTTGTACTGATTAAATGTCATTAGATGTTCATTAGGAAGTGCCATCAGTAACATACTTCTTGCCTTCACATCATTCTTCTTTTGAACCTTTTCTTCAGTAGTTACAGGACCTGGTATTAGTGAAGTTGAGGTACCAACAACATTTGTTGTTGTTTGAGCTACTAGTTTGAATGAGTTTCCATTCTCTATGACATCCCATAGAGCACAGTCTTGTACTTGAAAGTATTGCTTAATCCTTAGCCTCCACATATCATATTCACCCTGTTTTGAATCGGACAAACTTTGCATGTGCAATAGTAGTTTGAGCTGTCTTCTTGATCCATCTCTTCCTTGTGAATAAAGGGTTCTTCTTGTCTTGTTTCTACTAGATCAAAGTTTTAGAACACAAGCTCTGTTACCATGTTGATCCATCTTAGATCAAGTCCTTAGCTTGTAAATGTTAAAGTTACTTTGGATAAATCAATACAAATATGGGTAGATACTTTGTGATTACTAAAGAGTTGCAGAATTTATCTTTAATACTTAGAAGATATTAATGAAATTAGTAAATACTATATGAACAATGATATTACTTGAAATGCTCCATTTTATATTATTATCAACTATGACGAGTACTATATGTAGTACTTAGGTTTACAACTTGAAAAACTATATATCAAATACGTAATATGAATGAGAGATGGTTTAAAAACTACATGCCCTTAGGGTCTCCTTTTATACTCCATGGAATCCCTAATGGGGATCTACAAGCGTTTTTTTTTTACTCATACATATCTTTCAGAATTATTATCTCATACATATCTCTTTAGCAGTACTAAAACAGACAAACAGTACTAACTAAGTATAACATCAGAAACTCTTCTTCGCTGTAGTATCATTTTTGTACTGGCAAGAGATACTTATATTACTTGCAGTAGTAACGACTTAGAACTTTTTATTCAATCTTGAGCAGCAGTAGTAAATCTAACCAACACTAGTAACAATCATAACTAGCAACATTAACTTCAACGGCACTAAGAAGCCTTTTAATCCCAACACATTCCATTTCGCTATATCACATTTTCATCCTTGCCATGTGTGCATATTCATTCACCATGCATCATCCTGCATCGTGTTTACCTTTCATACTGCACGCATCCTGCATGGTTTCATATAAAGCAATTTATATAAACTCTTTCTTGTGCAGGTTATGGCGCCCCCACTTTTCATGTCTCTGCTAAGGGCATCTTGGGGACCGTGATCGATGTCAGGGTTAGATATCTTCACCAGAGCCCGTCGCTGAGATACTTTTCATGCAGCGACTTTCGTGAGGACACTGCCCGACATCGAGGAGGAGATAGGCGGTATTCAGGTGCGGATTACTAGACATGCCCACACAGCAGGTAGGAGGAGATCGAGAGGAGCTGCTGATTCTAAGAGAGAGAGAAATTCGGCTCGTAAGACAGTAGGGGATCACTTTACGCCTGAGGGGTTGACATTGGGAGCTGATGAGACATGGCTCTCATGGCATAGTGAGGGACGATGGGAGAGAGGCAAGTGAAAAGAAAGAGTGCCTGTTGGGTTTGATTCAGGAGGAGCTAGAGAGCCTCAGGCACTAGAGACTCCCATGATCAGTCATCACGAATTTTTACCCATAGAGCTTCTGCCTCGTTATTTATGCATTGTCTAGTTTTAAAGGATTGTAGTACTAAGAAACCATGTAGTATTTTGGAGGGAAACGCAATGAACCCAATTATCTATCAAATTATGGTATTATAAACACTTCGTCAATTTTATTTCAACTCTCTATGTATTCATGCAAACCACTTACTAAAACATTATGATTTTATGAAACATATCACTATCTCTCATTAAATTACTCGGGGTCCATCATAAACTGTTTCCATGGTCAATTTTTTAAAAACTATTTTGTTATAGATTCATGAATAATTTGTTACCACAACATAAACTCTTTCTATTACATTATGATTGTCAC
Source organism: Tanacetum coccineum (assembly GCA_026074375.1). Lineage (NCBI taxonomy): Eukaryota > Viridiplantae > Streptophyta > Magnoliopsida > Asterales > Asteraceae > Tanacetum > Tanacetum coccineum. The sequence continues at coordinate 30,372 of BQNB010058609.1, read as the reverse complement.
CATGATTCCTTTGAAAACTATTTTGATACCATCTCATAAACAATTTTAGTATCTGCCTATAAATAAATCGATGTCATTAACAAACATACCTTATATTGAATGTTAAACTATCATTTTATATAAACCATTTTTACTAATCTTGATAATAAACTATTTGTTACCGTCGTTCAAGATATACTAACTTTTTTTAAACTATTCTCAATTCATTTCTCCGAATACCTTTAGGAATTACTCTTGACATCTTATATACTTATTTTGCAAATCATCTCGAAAACTATGTTACTATTACTTTATGAATTATCTTGTTCTTACCTTATGAAACCATTTTTTTCATCACATAAATTATTTTATTGTCACCCCACGAGTCATTTAGCTATTGTCTTGTAAACCATCATACGATTTCTCGCAAACCATTTTATTTTCATCCTATCAACAACCTTGTAGCCACCTTGTGAATTATTTTGTCATCTTATAAAACTCCTCGATATTTCTTTGTACATCACACAATTTTGACGAAAATAAGCATCGCATCGTTAGCCCTCAAATATACATAGCCTGATCACCTATTATAATTCAGGAAGGACATGCCATGTTGAGAGTAGTCACGTTAAAACTCTTGTCAAAATTTAAAATTTCTACTGATATTCTTGAAGAACAAAAATTTTGTGTGCGTACCCATAAAAAGTATTTATCACAAAGAATCAAGCTAATAATCATAATAACTAGGTAAACCTTTACTCCATCTTACTACAAAGTCGACATCATCTTATACCAAATCCTAAGCCAAAAAGCCGAAACACATCACTAGTCGCCTTAGGACAATTCGCTATTAAATTTGCTCGCCATTAAAGAATTAATAATTTCATCCATTCAACACGAACTGCATGCCCATAGAAACTTGGGTAGTTTTGACTCTAATTGGTTTGGATAGGTTGTCAATGTATCATGCCGTGATAGTTTGTGCCGAGAAGATCGTTCGTATTCCCTGGGGAAATGAAACATTAATTGTTCGTGGTGACGGAAGCGACAACAGACACGAATCCTGATTAAAATCATCTCGCGTAATGAAACCCAAAAGTACTTGCTAAAAGGATGCCATGTCTTTTTGGCACATGTTACCATAAAGGAGGCCGAAGACAAGTCAGAAGGGAAGCGACTTGAAGACGTACCATATGTTTGAGATTTTCCCGAAGTATTTCCCAAGGACTTATCGGGTATTCCATCAGCCCGACAAGTGGAATTCCAAATCGATTTGATACCTGGTGTCACACCTGTAGCTACGGGGACACCTCTCGATTAGCACCGTCGAGATGAAGAATTGTTAGACCATAAGACATTTCCTCACCCTGGGAGCTTCGGTCTTATTTGTCAAGAAAAAGGATGGATCATTCTGGATGTGCATTGATTACTGGGAATTGAATAAGCTAACGGTGAAGAACCGTTATCCGCTTCTAAGAATGGATAATTTGTTCAATCAACTTCAAGGATCGAGTGTCTACTCGAAAATCGACCTGAGATCGGGTTATCACCAACTAAGGGGTTCGTAAAAAGACATCCCAAAGATCGCTTTCAGAACTCGATTTTATGGGACATTTTTGAATTTCAAGTTTATGTCGTTTGGTTCGACTATCGCAACGACTGTAATTTATGGGACCTCATGAATGGGTGTGCAAACCATATTTGATAAAATTCTGTGATTGTCTTTATTGACGATATTTCTGATTATACTCGAAGAGCAAGCAAGAGCTTGAAGTGCATATCAAGTTAATCATGGGGTTTGCTTTAAGAAGGAGATAAGTTGTGTGCCAAAATTCTCTAATGAGAATTTTAGATTCTTAAAGTACCTCTTACTTGGCACGTGATTGACAATCTGGGTATTCATGTGGGATCCCTCAAGATCAACTCTATTAAAATATTAGGCATCTCCTAAGGATACAACGATGATCATCAATTTTTACGCCTTGCGGTTATTAACGAAGATTCATTGAAGGAATACTCCAAGATCGCCAGCCTTTGACCAAGCTTACGCAAATGAAAGATCAGTTTGATTGAGGTGACAAAGCCAGAAAACACTTTCAATTGATAAAGCAAAAAGTTGTGTAGTAAAACTTTATTATGGCTTTTACCCGAAGGAAGTGAGATTTATGCTTAACTGTGATGCTTCGATTTCCAAAGGTTTGGGCATTGTGACTAATGAAAAGGGAAAAATGTGATTGCTTATGTATCACGTAAACTAAAAATTCAATGAGTAGAATTTATAACCATCATGTTTGGAAAGTTAATGCGCAATAGTGTTCGCTTAAGATCTAGAGGTATTATCTATACGGGGACTCAAATGTTCCGTGTTTATCCGACACAAGAGCCTACAAACATCCTTAATCAGAAGGTATTGAAAAATGAAACAACGTCGGTGGGTAGGAATTGCTCAGGTGATTACAATTGTTGAGACTTTGTTATCACCGGTAATAGTGAATGTTATGGCTGACGATTGAGCAGGAAAGAACAATAATAAGCCATCTACGGGTTCGAGCCTTATTTATAACTATTGCGTGTGGACCTTACCCAAGGCAGGATTTTGGAGGCTCAGGATGAGGCAAATTAAAACCAAAAAACCCTCAAGTATGAAAGTATGTGGGAGGTATGCTGATTGAAATTCGAAGGACCAAAAGAAACAGGAAGGAGAAGGTAGTGGAACCGCGTGAAGACAGGAAAAATGTGTGTTGTATATACAGAATTTGGTTGCCATGCTATGGCGATCTAAGGATTCTGATTATGCATGAGTCTTACAAGTCAAAATATTCTGTTCATCCGGGTTTTGATAAAATGTACCAAGACATGAAGCAATTATATTGGTGGCCTAACATGAAAGCCGACATTGCCACCTACGTTAGCAAGTGTTTGACGTGTTTAAAAGTCAAAGCTAAACATCAAAAACCATCTGGCTTATTGGTACAACAAGAGATTCCTCAATGGAAGTGAGACAATATCACTACAGATTTTGTCACAAAGCTCCCAAGGACGCAAAATGGAAACGATACTATATGGGTAATTGTAGACCGACTCACCAAGTCTGCACACTTTTTTACTGATGATGGAAAATGACCGTATGGACAAATTAGCAAGATTGTACTTGAAGGAAGTAGTCACGAGACATGGAATACCAGTCTCAATCATTTGTGACTGTAACGCTAGATTTTCGTCGAATTTTTGGAGGTCGTTTCAGAAGGCTATGGGTACTTAGTTGGATATGAGTACGGCATACCATCCACAAACCGATGGGCAAAGCGAAAGAACCATTCAAACTCTTGAAGACATGTTACGCGCTTGCGTGATAGACTTTGGGAATGGTTGGGAGAGACACTTACCGCTGATCGAATTTTCATACAACAATAGTTATCATGCTAGCATTAAAGCTGCCCCATTCAAGGCACTTTATGGTCAGAAGTTGTAACACCTCCCAGATTGGGTCGCAGCGGAATAAGGTCCCGGGGGCGTGTTTTAATTCATAGATCAATAACACAAGATGCATATAGAATGACCAAAAAGTCGTTTAAAACTGATACATTGGATTTAACAAAGTATTTGTTACATAAGCCGAAGCTTCACTTGTATACTTGGTCAAAATACAATGATTTCTAGCCCATAACAGTTATACAAAATGTAATGCGACAAAATCTTTAATGCATGATATCCAAATCAAAAAACACTAATGTTTTCACCTTGCACTCGTGCTTACTGATCCCCTGAAAAAACATTGCTTTTAAAGACGTTCAAAAATAATGTGGTGAATTCATAGGTTTGATAAATCTATTTGTAGGACCCACAAGATTTCCCAAAGTGTATGAAAATGCAAGATGCAAGAAATCAGTTAAATGTTAATTACGTTGCACTAGTCTTGACACTGAAGCTCGACATAAATGATATACCATATAAATGGCCTACATTGCCGTGATGAGGTTCTAACCCGAACATTACTGACTTTGACATGGTATACGTTCGTTTGCCCAGTGATCGCTAATAACCCGAATGAGGATGTCAATCCCAATAGATCTAGTCATAACATTCGCGCTCATAATCCAGTAATTGACAGTTCATGATAATGGGCTCAACTACTTAGGCAACACGTAATCATAATATGAAACTTAACCACTTGTGTCCAGTTATAAAACATTTCATGTTTCTCACCCCAAAAAAACTTTATTAAATAAAAGTATGTAATACGTTTTGGGGCTATGTGAAAACTCACCTTGAAGTGAGCGTATTTCACAAGATTATCACAGTAATGCGCACGCATAAATGTCAGATGAAACCTATTTAAATTAAGGGTAGTATAAGTATAATACATTAGGTTATTACTACATGCATAATTCTATTAGCTAATCACCATCTAATTGTTTTGGAAATATTTATGTTTTAATAAGTTAAAAAACGTTTATAATTACGTTGTAGTAAAATTGTCGTTAACTTTCCCGTTTTAAGCCTGATTTTGACGTTTCTTATGCTCACGCTTTCTTATTAGGACGAGTTATCATAATTTGACATTTTCATATTTTTAGTCCTCTTATGAACAGTGTTTTTACTGTTCACGACAGTTATTAAATTTATTTTTATAGTTTTAGTTTTAGTTTCCGTTTTAGTAAATATAGCATAACTTTTGCGTTTTAAGCCCGATTTTGACGTTTCTTATGCCCATGCTTTCGTACTAAGATGAGTGATCAAAATATTACATTTTTAATTTTTCAACATTCTGTGATGAATAGTGTTTTTTACTGTTCACAACAGCTATAAACTCGTTTTTACGTTTCAATTAGCGTAAACTCGTAAATGTCGTATATTATTCGTTATAGCTCCGTTTTTAGCGATTCTTTCAAGCACGTTCTCGTAATTGAAAGTTCTATTGATTTATGAGGTTTACAAAAATAAAAGTTTCTGTCATGAATAGTACTTTTATAAAAATAGTTTTATAAAACCCGGTATTAACGTAAATCGTGTTTTTATCGTATCTTTTTCGTTATTAATCCGTTTTTCGAGTTTCTTACCTTTTTGGAATCGTCATGAGTCGTATTATTTTTATAAAGTGTCAAACCCCCTGTTTAAAATACGAAATCCAAACAGCCCCTTTAAAATTAATAAGTATACTTTGATATAAAACTTGTTTTATGTACTTTTCACTTTAGTAGTTTACCATAAGTCTTTTATACTATATATATATTATATGTCCTACATATAATAAAGTCCATTAGTCCATCATTGTCCTCATGTGTCCAAATTATTAAGATTAACAAGTTCATCAAGTTGATTATACACATTTACTTGTAGCTTTTCATGTAAATCATTAAAAACCCTAATCTTTCATTAACACTTTTTAAGCTTAACCAAGGTTGTTCATCACTTATACTTCCATTATAACCTTATTTTAGTGTTCATATAACATCACTAAAAGTCCATAAAAAAGTTTAACATGTCATTTGCATTTCTTTTACTTGTAACATATTAAGTAAACTTTATAAACCCTAATTTGTACATAATCATTTTTACACTTAATCAACATGGTATAACACTTATAGATCCATTTTAACATGATATTATCAACCTAATATCATATGAAAAAGTGTACAAAAGCATAATCACAAATAAAAATCCCTTTTACATATTCAGAAGTCTTAAATGGTGATTTTTCTATATAAAACATCATATGCATATAAAATCATGAAAATGAAAAGATAAAGGTTTTAGTAACCTTAGTGATGAATGATGACAATGAAAAATATGTGCTAAACCCTTGTTTAGACTTTAAACCCAAGCTTGCACACTTGAAAACCCTAGTTTTCTTAGAAAACCCTAATCTTGCAAAACTTGCTTCAATACTTGTAAACCTTTAATCAACCCTTGCAAACACCTTAGGTTATCATAGGAATGATGTATGAATGTGTGTATGGTCTTGTAAAATCAAACTATGGATTGTGTATTGATAGCAGTTTTATATACCCAATATATATATATAAAATAAAATACTTCAAAGAGCAATTAAGAAAATTCCCTAAGGAAAATTCACTCTTAAAAATATATATAATATAATATATAATACGTATATTTAACCGGGTAAATATGATCACCCGGGTCGTTTCCCCAACGACTAGTGAAATTGAAACCTCGTTTAAGCTTGGATT
>BQNB010058609.1:2955-18201 GCA_026074375.1 Tanacetum coccineum | reverse complement strand
CATGTTGAGAGTTAAAAGTTCACAAGTCATAAGTATGAGTGCTTAACATTTAGACTAATGTTGATAAAATAAAGGAAGTCAAACAGGTTGTTAAGAAAAGAAAAAGAAAGGAAAATCCAAAAATATTAGGGATAGTTAGTGTACATATAAAAAATGGTGAAAACGGGACTTGTCGAAGCTATTGATTCTTTAGTTCCCCTTGACGAACACTTAGCTACTTTTCGAGGTAATTAGTCGAGGGGGATTAAGATTCTTGGTTTCTTGAGTGTTTACTTCATAACATTGCGTGAGGACACGGCAATACCTTAGTATGGGGGATTTTGGTATGTGCTTAATTACACATACCATTTTCCATTAAAAACGGACTTAAAAGACTAAAAACGTACCAAAGATACATTGTATTTGTATGTTTTGCATTTGAATTGTGCAGGAACGGATATTCAAAAAGAAAGCCAAAAACGACCAAACCAAGCACGGGATGGAAAAGACAAAGTCAATCCGAAGCCAAAGTCAGTCAAAGTCAAAAGTCAGCCACATGAAGAAAATACAACTTAAGGGACTAAAATTGCCAAACCTCAAGTTGTATTACAAGAGTTAAAAGACAAGGGTTGAAATTGCAAACCGGGCGAAGTTTGTTATAAGAGATGAGGGGCCAAAACTGCCAACCTACCCAAAACCAATTTCCCGCCCAACAAAACCCAGGTACAGAGTAGGGATGTCTTCCCATACCTTCTCCCTGCAAAACACTCAACACCCTAGATAAATCATTTCAACCACTCCACTATTCCCCCCCCCCAGCTGTATAAGTGCCATGTTGGCAATCCCTCACCACTTTCCAAGCTTTTCGATGGCTGTGATTGACTCCAAAGAAGCACAAAAGAAATTGAAGGCTGGGATTTGTTTTAGAATCACCTCACACAACAAACACACTTGGTTTTTGTCTCTACAAAGAAACACAGAAGAAAGAAGAGAAGGGAGTCCAAGAAACCAAGACCTTAATTCGTTTTAGTATAAATAGGGCCATTGTAACCCAAGTTAGGGAGTTAGTTTTTAGTTTTTAATATCTTAGAAAATCTTAGCTTAATTTTCAGTCATTTACAACTATTTGTACTTTTTCTTTCAGCTTTGTACTAATTTCCAAGTTTAATAAAGTGTTGAGATTTTATGTTAAAATCCAATTTTTAAATTCCAAGTTCTCACTTGCTAACTAGTGCCTAATTGCATTTGAAAAGCTTTCAAAGGAGCTTGTTTATAAGCTGTTTTTCTTAGAAAAAGAAAAAAAAGATAAGTAGTTAAGAGAAAATACAAAAATCACTCTTTAAACAAATACACACAGTTTTTTATGGATGATAAGCCAGTTCTGGATGGGCTTATGGACATTACTAGCTTGTCTTTGACAAGCTAGAGCTTGTAGATCAGCTTGTAAAAGCTTAAGCAGCCCTGTTTAAGCAAGGGTGTTGTAAGTCTCTCTTTTTCTCGATTTTCTTACTTATTGTAGAACTGCTTATAGAGCTTATTTGTTACTTATATTTGCTTATTTATGCTTTATTATTTTTGTTTATGCTTTCTTGCTTAGATTTCAGTCAAAAATGGATTGTGCAACTTTCCTAGTTAGTACTGGTAGCATGTGTAGTTAATACTGTTAGATTAATTTAGCTTATTTAAGTGCTTATCACTGATTGAAATCTGTTCATAAGTACCTTATGTTGTCATTTGATAATCTGTTTTTAACAAATTAGGATCAAATCAGCTTGAATAAAATGACTTTTGAAAACTTTAAGAGGTTTTTAGAACTAGCGGTACTAACTTAGAACTAGCGTAACGAATTTTAGTAGTACCGTAGTTCCACACATTTTTTGATCCACTCACTTTTAGATAGTTAGGTTTAGGTTTAGGTTATGATTTATTTGAGCATAAGCTCATTGGCGGTGAACTAAATCTTTTGAGGTTTGTTTAAATTGTGAGCCTTATTTCAGTAGCTTAATTTTAGTCTAAAATGCCTTATATTTCATAAAATCCAAAAAATAGTATGTAGTGATTTTGGCTTATTCAGTGGCTTATTTTATAAAAAGTGGAATAGGTGGGGCTTAATAAGGACTCTTAATGAGCTGATTTCCAAAAGCGCACTTTTCAGTTTGGCTTATGGTGGATTTTAGCTTATTTTTGATATGGCTATTTAAGAAAAAGTTAGAGTTACTACTTTTTTGGATGCAAATTGAGTTAAGTATTTGTGTTTGGGTGAAAGCTTTTTGGATCAATTAAGCAACATATATGCGTTCCAAAACATCTCCCCTTTTAAAATTTGAGCTTATTTTGAGTTTGTAGTGTCCACAATACCAAAAACCAAAAGTTTAAGCAACTTACTGCAATCAGCAGCTTATTTGGCATTTTTGGAGCTTATAAAGGTGCTAGTTTCGCAAGGTGTCTCTATTAAAGTTGCTTACAACCATGTTGTGAACAACTTTCGGTTTTGCGTTTTGGCTAAAAAACAACTTTTAAAATCAGCACTTTTTGGGACTTGGACTAAAATCGGGATTTGGGTTCAGGGTATAAAAAAAAATTTATTTAGGTCTTAGTCACAAATAGTCCCTAGTCGTTAGTCCATTGTTAGTCCTTGTTAAGTTTTTAGTTTAATTATTAGTTAGGTTAGTTTTCATTAAGTTTAATTAAGCTCTTAACCACATAGATAAAATTTGGGGTTTTTAATTATGTTAATTTGCACTTTCTTCACTTAGTGTAATTGTTATAAAAAATTAGGTTTTTAGCCCTCGTTTTCGTGCCCGTTTAGGTTTTAAGTATATAGCTTCGTTTTTAGGTTTATAATTTAGCGATTTTTGTATATTGAGTGGTAGAATAGAAAATTCATCATATCCATATGTCATATTCAACATCAATTCATCAATCCGTCATTCGATTTTCCATTTAAGCCTCGTTGGGACAAAACGACCCGGAATCAATACTTCCGGAAACATAATATAATTTTATTTTGGTGAACTTTTTAACGATTCCTTTTGTGCAAAGGTTATTGTTGAGTGTTGCTTATATATATATATATATATATATATATATATATATATATATATATACATTATCATCGAATCAACATATAAACAAGAAACGTAATGAGAAGCTGCAACATCATGGGCTTCTAAAACCAACTGATGATGAGTCTTTTGATAAATGTGTATCTTGTATATTTGGCAAGATGGTGTTGGGGAGTGCTCATGGTGATGATAAATGTGTATCTTGTATAAGAATTATGGCATGGGAAAACTCTCAATTTGTCTTACTTAAAGGTTTGGGGTTGTGAGGCACTCGTGAAACGAGACACGCCAAACAACTTGAGTCTATATCTATTAAGTGTATCTTTGTAGGATACCTAAAAGAAATGATGAGTTACTACTTCTACTACCCACACGAGAACAAAATATTTGTTGCTTGAAATGATGAGTTTTTGAGAGTGGTCTCATCTCACAAGAAGCAAGCGGGAGTAATGTAGACCTTGAAGTAATTCAAGATATGGATACACAACCTTCTACAGATACTAGCGAACACCAGGATGAGGTTGAAATGAAAATGTCAAAAGATCAAGTGATATCGTTCGCATTCATAGATCTAATAAGATACCTCAAGCACCTGATCGATATGGTTTCTATGTCGATGTTGAGGAACATGAGTTGGGGGATCTTAATGAACATGTTAATTATACAGCTGCATTGTCAGATCCTGAATCTGACAAATGGGTTAAAGCTATGAATGCGAAAATGCAATCCATGACAGATAACTAAGTTTGGCGCCTGATTAATCTTCCTCCCGTTGGTAGAATAATTGAGAGCAAATGGCTCTTCAAGAAGAAGACCAATATAGATGGCAATGTACACAACTTTAAAGCTCGTCTTGTAGCAAAAAGGTTAAACCCAAACCTACGGTGTAGATTATAAGAAAACATTCTCTCATGTTGCAAACGTTAGAGCTATAAAGATTCTTATAGACATAACCGTAATTTATATGGCAAATGGATGTCAAAATCGCATTCTTAAATGAATATCTTAGCGAAGATGTATATATGGTGCAATTTGAGGGGTTTTTGGATCCTAAACATCTCGTAAAAGTATGCAAGCTACAACGATTTATTTATGGATTAAAGCATGAATCAAGAAGCTGGAATAAAAGGTTTGATGAGGAAATCAAGAAATATGGTTTCACTCAAAAATGTGATGATCCATGTGTATATCAAAATGCTAGTGGGTGTAATGTTGCATTCCTAATCTTATATGTCGATGACGTATTAATCATGAAAATTACATTCCAATGCTAAAAGAAGTAAAATCCTAGCTTGGAAAGTATTTTTCAATGAAAGACTTAGGAGAAGTAGCATACATCCTTGGAATGAAGAATGTAAAAACACTCCATATAACAAATCAGATTCAAGAACAAAGTAACATTCCAGAACAAAGTAAACAGGGATAGATTAAAATCGAATTAAGTTCATGGTTTTTTTGTCGCTGGTTTTAGGGAGGAACCATCATTTACATTATTGCTTGCAACAAAATGAATTATTTTTCATAATAAATATATTTTTACTTTTTCTCAAACTTGTTATATTTTGTTAAATTGGCCGTACTTGCAATGTCTAAAAACGCGGTTGGTTACCCGCGCTTCGCCGGCGGAGCGCGAGGGACTAAAGCTACAACAGACCGATAACTCAAAAGGCTATTTTTGTAAATTGCTAAAAAAATTTAAGTTAACGATCGTTATTGATGGTCGTTACTTACCCTTAGTTAAGTAACGGCCGACCCCAAGGACTATTTTCTTAAATTGGTTAAAAAATAAGAGATTTAATTGCGTTGTTGGTCCTGTGGTATGGCCCAAAATGCAGGTTTTTTGAGACCCTAACTTTCAAAATTGCAGTGATGGTCTCTATTCAAGTTTTCGTTGCAAATAGGGCCCCGGGCCTGGACCAAACCTGCATTTAGCCAAACCACAAGGACAAAAAGCAACCCCAAAAGGACCACACCTACAACAAACTTGAAAATAGGACCCACACTGCACATTTCGAAAGTTAGGGTCCCAAACCTGCATTTGGACCATACCACAGGGACCAAAAATGCAATTTAACCTAACATCGTTACTTTAACAGCGTTAGTGAGGGAGGCAGTGGCTATTTTGTCAAGTTTTTAAAAGTGAGGGTAGTTTTCGTAAATTGACACATAGTGCAAGGGCTATTTCGTAAATACCCGAGCGGCTATTTCGTAAATACCGGCGGGCTGCGGGTCAGGCGGCAGTTGCGGGTCGAGTAAAAAAGCGTTGGGTTGTGATGGTGGTTTCCAGATCGGCGGGTGGGTAACGAGTCCGTCACCCGCGGGTATCCTAGTAAATTATGTTTAACTATAATTCATTACTGATAATAGAAGATACATACGATTAAGGGTGAGCAAAACGACCGGCTAACTTGGACTGGACCCGGACCGAAAACCGGCCAGAATCGAACCACACAAGACCGAACCTATTTCGTCACGTCCTCGTCCATCCTTTTCCGTATTTTCGTCTTTCGGTTCGATCGGACCGTTCGGTCTTACAAAAAACCCCTCAATTATGCCTTGTTGACCAGGAACAGGACTGACCACCGGACCGGACCATATTCGGTTCGGTTTTCGGGTCCCAGATTTTTTTGCCACGGTCAGTTTCGTCCTTGTCCAATTGGTTCGGTCCGATCCGATTTTCGGACCGTGAGCAACGTAAATATCATGACATTTTCGAAAATAGCGCATTTATGAATGTGTAAAAATATAATCTGTCGTTCCTCTTCTATTATAGCAACACCAACTCAGAAGTAAAAGAAGCTATCGTCTTTGGGTAGTAAGATGTTGTTTGGACTCGTTTTTTCGAGGGAGACTTATATATTATACGGGTTCAAGCATGGTTGATTGATTCTTTTTAAACTAGCACATCAAAGTGTGTACAAATACTAATTTTTTCTATTTTTGAATTTTCTTAATTTATGCCTTTTGTTTCTGCAAACAAAGTCCGGTTCATTTAGGGGTGAGCAGAAAAACCGAATAAACCGAAAACCGAAACCAAACCGAACCGAAAATAATTGAACCGAACTAATAACCGAACCGAATTCGCCAAAACCGAACCGAACCGAACTACTAATTCGGTTCTCGGGTTGGATATGGGTTTGGCACTCCGAACCGAAAACCGAACCGAAAACCGAATTCATATAAATATATATATATATATATATATATATATATATATATATATATATATATATATATATATATATATATATATATATATATATATACCCATTACAAATGTTTATCATGATATAAAAAAACATTTTTATGTTACTTAATAATTTTTTGTTTACCTAAATAAAAATAAAGATGGCCACACACAAAGACAAAAAGTGTCAAGTTAGATGACTTTTTAAGTCATTAGCCCTTTTTTATTTCACCCATTTGACATTTAAAGCTAAAAGATAACCTGAATCAAGAATTTCAGTTAATGGGGTTGAAACTACTTAATCTACTTATGCTAACAACTACTCTTTAAATTGTTTTTATGTTATACTCCTCGTTTCCTAACATTTTCCTTTCTAAAGTGTCCCAAAGGTAGCTGCAACTCTTCTTTTTCAATTATTTTAAAATATGCAATTACATATTTGCTCAATAATGTTCATTTACATGTGCAGTCAGCATATTTATGTCCACGTGTCTTCTTATCTTGTTTTTTCTTGGGTCATATTATTTAACTATATTTGGAAAATCCGAGTGTTCATATAGATAAGATTCATCCCTCAAATTGAAGGGGAGGTCATTTTAGTTATTTGAATAGTAGTCAAAGTATTTGTGAATTTTGTGTCCATATAAGCATTGCACTTTCTGGGATGGAGAGTGTATTTACTATTAATGTCTGAAGATCTACCCTAAAGTACATGTTTTCACTCTCCAACAGTTTTTTGTAGATGCTTCCATGTTAATCCTTTTTTTTTGGAAGTAGAATACTTGGAGCAATGACATCACATCTTGGGCAAATTGTACATCTGCTGAAGAAGTTTGTCCTGACCCGTAAGTGTGACTTGTAACTTCTATTCTGCCTGTTAATTACCACTAAAAGATTGTTATATTACCTGCAAGTTTATGCTAATGTTTTACGAAAACAAGATTCCTTTATTCTATTATCATTAAAAGGGCATTATAGACTCCGTGAACTCTGTGTTAGGTCAAATATCCCGAATCATGTTACGGGAATACAAGCTTAAGTTGAGTTGAACTATTCATGATTTCTTGCAGGTGGGCTTCTGAAAGCATCAAGTGTTCATGCAATTACGCCTACCGAAATGCTACGCCAGGAAGCACTTTAGGAGGTGATTAATAACTAATTTACTTATTCCAACTTTATTGTCAGTAATTTTTTAACATCACTGTTTTTTAAGGAAATTTAGCAGTTGCTTACTCAATATAGAAGATATTTAAATAAATTTGTTGGCTAGCGTTCCATATGTAGGATCGTATAGTTTAGTGCAATTATAAGAATCATAGTTGTTATTATATACTAATTTAATCTCAACTTTTTTATAGATGAATACTTCCTCTCCCGTCTGCCAATTGTGGAGATGAGGCTTGCTCAAGGTGGGGTTCGTCTCGCTGCAACGCTTAATCAAATCTTTAGTCCAGACACTTCAGTCTCTCAAAAATTAGCCTATTTTGGGAACATCCAACCCAAATCTCACACGACCTGAAGAATAAACACTCCCAACTATTTACAATATGTCGACTATGGATTTCCCCCAAACTTGAATGGAAGTCAATGAAGGTTAGGAATAAGCTTCCTGTCTTAATAGTTGGTAAGCTAATCTTCTATTATTCCCAGTTTTTCTGTGTTTAATAATGATACCCTTCTCGGTGGTGCTTACAAACATGTACACGTTTATTACTCAAACTTGCAGTAGCTGTATGTGCATATTTAAACAAATAAAATTTAATTGTTCTGAATCTTGGGTGTTACATTTTCTCGAACCCGTTAACTATGTAAGTAGTATTAGTTCCTATTTAGGAACTAGTAAACTAGGTAATTATTCTTGATCAATAAAACATATTTGGTTAATGGGATGAAAACTGTATGCTGGTCGTTTTAGTTGAAATAAGCACCCTGTTAATGCCTGGAATCGAATTCCTACCTTGTGAATTGAAAGAGAATAATAGAAAAAACTGTCATCATTTACTCAAATACTAAAGTATTTGAACACATAACAAACAACTCATATAGAATCATGTATCAGAACTTATATACATACAGATAATCTAACTCTACAGAAGTATAAAAATCAATCTCTCGTTCCCCTTTATCTCCAAAAACTGTGAGGATGGAGTTGATATTGCGATTGATTAAGAGCGGCCATTAAAGGAAAAGAAAGACGCCAAAGACTGAGCTAGCCCCAACACAATAGCTACCTTCACTTGACCTCTAACCGGTATTGAACGACAGGTAGCAGATCGAATGGTACCCTTGTTTTTCGTCGTGATTAAACTCCTTACTCCAGCCATCTCAGTTAGCTACTAGACTTCTGTTGGTGGCTCTTGGTAGTGGAAATGGAATATATGATTGTTGTGAGAATAAGGTTTGATCAGTGTTATATATATATATATATATATATAAAGGCTTGTTTTGGATATCCCCCTGGTTTTTCTATAAATTACATATTAGTTTTAAAAGGACTTTTGACAGGTATATTGACCATCTTGACCTTACTTTTTTTTTTTTTTGGTCTTTGTTTGGATAGGCTGCTGTTTGCATTTTGCATATTTTTGTATTGTTTTTACATTATAATTGTTTTCTTATTATATATACAGTATTACTTTACCATACTCATTACAAATGCACATTATGTAACAAGAAAACTGGAAAAGAATATCTGAGTGAGGGTTTTAACTTACATGATCATTATCTTAAATATAATAGATCAGTTGGAAAATATGGATATAAAGTTGATAGTAATACTCTAGTGTAGCATACTGTATCATCAACCAATAATATGTTACATTTACTTTTTAGCAAATTTTTATCCCATAAAATTCGTCTACTCTTTTTTTTTTCTGGCACAACTGTTCTTAATTGAAACAAAGTCAAACTCGATGTCTTTTTCTGAACAAGTAATCTGTTAGGTTATTGACTTATTGTGATTTGTATCAATGTTTAAAAGAAAAAGTTAGGTTGATATAGCAGGGGCATTCTTGTCTTGTAGAAGCTAGTGGAGGAAAAGTACTAAAGTAGCAAGGCACTAACAACGTTATCTCTCATATGAAACATGTGATAAATTAAATTAGAAATTATATTTTGGGGGAATTACATATATATCCCTAATTTGCAGAGAAATTACATATATATTCAAACTAACTTAATTTTTACATATATATCCCTCATTTTGTTTCAAAATTACGTATATATCCCTTTTTTTAAAAAATTCTCTAAAATTTCTATAAAAAATTCACAATATCGTGTATGTTGGTGCATAAAAAAGTTATGAAAGAAGTTTTCTTAAAAGTGGATAGCTTTGCCGAAAAATATTTTGAAAAAAACGTTTGTGCATTAAATCTTTTTTTGTGCATCGAAAAATGGTTTTTGTACCCAACTTCTTTTGACTTTTTACATCAAAATTTTATTACTCATCATACTATAACAAGTTAAAAATTTTAGGCATTAATAAACTTTTGTGCATCAAAATTTCGTTTCGTGTGCATTAAAAAAATATAAAAACTCAAAATTAGAAAAACTTCTTTTACAAAAATTTTATTGAATCACAAAATTTTATACTTGTTATATACTATGATGCGCAATAATATTTCGATGAAAAAAATAAAAAGAAGTTTGGTACGAAAACGAATTTTTAATGCACAAACAAATGATTTAATGCACAAACATTTTTTTAACAATTTGTTTTGGCAAAACTATCAACTTAAAAAAAAACTTCTTTCACAACTTTTTTTATGCACTAACATACACGATCTTGTGAAATTTTTTCAGAATTTTTCACGAATTTTTTTAAAAAGAGGGATATATATGTAATTTGAAGCAAAAGATGGACATATATGTAATTTTTAAGTTTGTTTGGATATATATGTAATTTCTTTGCAAAATAGGGATATATATGTAATTCTCCCTTATATTTTTGTGCAGCCTCATATATAATTGACAAAAATATTGGGTCTTTTCCAACTAACTAACTGGGTAACATACAAGATTCGTTGAATTGGGTCTTTTTCTATTAGCAAATTCGATATAGACCATTAGGGGTAGAGTTGCACAAAATGGTTTTTTGGCCAAACCGGTTCGCTTTCAAAACCGGATCATCAGATAGTCAACGAACCGGTTTGACCTCAAACCGGATCGGTTTGAAACCGATTTTGAGAAAGAAAAGCCAGAACCGGTACTAACCGGTTTGTGACCGGTCTAAACCGGTTTACATCAAACCGGTTCGAAAACCGATTTTTGTAAAATCCGGTTTCTTTTTTTTAAAGCCGGAGCATAACACACAGTGGGCATGGGCGCAAGGCTGGGCAAAAACATTTTGAAGCATAATTTTATTGGACTTTTAATAACAACGTATTAAACATCAAATAGTTTCTTGAATACATCAAAGGAATACATCAAATTGTGTCTTGAATACATAAAAGGAATACATCGTCTCCGTCAATAACATTAAAGGAATACATCAAATGACATTAAAGGAATAACATAAATAACGTCTTCCTCTTCGTCTTCATCGTGTCTTGAATTAATCGTCAGCGTTGCGTAATTCATTTTCTTCATTTAGCTCTTATGTTGTAGGAGATACGGATAAACCCATCGCTATTTCTTTCTCGTGTATTTCTTCTTCAACCCGCAACATGTCGTCTTCGAGTGGTGATTTATTTTGAATCCTTTCCATGCTATTGAGGTGGTATTTCAAACAAATGCAAACTTCCACCGCCAATAGAGTGAGTTTTGTTCTTGGTGATATGACCCTCCCACTAACTGAAAAGGCGGATTCCGAAGCTACCACACTAGCTTGGGCCGTTAGTAGGTCAAGGGCCATGGCGGCTAGAACCGGAAATTAGGATTCCTGTTCTTTTCACCGGCCCAAAATATCCAAATTCTCAAACTTTTAAATAGTAACTCGAGACAAAAAATCAGATCCTTGGTACCTTCCGAGCTCGCTACTAGGGGTGTTACCTCGAGCTCGTTTTGTATTTTCAATTCTAAAACATTATATAGTCGAATTGTTTCGTCATTACTATGAGAACCTGAACCCGCATCTTGATACATAGCATGAATATGTGTTGAACTTGAGCCATATTTTATTAAATAAACTTGAAACATTTTGTCAATAGCTTTGCTAAAGCGAGCACATTGATTTATTATATAGTTCGAGTCTTCTTCGAATAAACTCCAAATCATAAGAAATTGTATCAACCGCTTCAGTTTAGAGTAGGGTTCAAAGCGGCGACACAAGTTTTAACGGGAGGCAATTCTTTAAAATATTTTTTAAACTTTTTTTTTCATTGGTTGCACCATATTTTCAAATAATTCGCCTCTCATTTCAAATTCGTTTATTTTTGAAGTCATTAAATAAAGTTGTTTTAAAACTAAACAACTTGTAGGATAGTAAACTCCCGATAACAAAGTAGTAGCTTTTTTAAAAACTCCAAACATATCTTAAACATGGTGTATAGTATGCCAACTTGACTCGGGATAAGGCGTAACCTGATTACACAATGCAAGGTAGTCATGAAACATTTTTAAAGTATCTTTTTCTCGTAAAGCACATTCAAACATGTTGCAAGTAGAATTTCATCGGGTAGATACGTCCCAATTCAGATCTAACCAAAGGGCATTTGCATCGTTACAAAACTTCAAGTATTTATGATATCGAGCATTACTAGTACTCAAAATATCTTTTAACATCTGTTTAAAATTGTTTTTTATTGGCGCGATAACATTTAACCGGTCTTTCAAAACCAAATTAATGATATGTGCTATACATCGACTATGAAAAAAGACACTATCGCAAATCGGTTTATATTTTAGTTTTAATTGATCAACTACAATGGTGTTGTTCGACGCATTATCAATAGATATATTAAAAATATTTTCTTCTAAATTATACGTTTTGATGACATAATCTAAAATAACATATAGATTATCGTCGGTATGGGAGTATCCAGACAATTCAAAGGCAATCATACGCTTCATCATTACCCACGTTTTGGGATTCACCCACTGAGCGGTAACATAAAGATACGAATCCGATGAACCATGTGGAGTCGTCCAAACATCACACGTTAAACTTACACAGGTTTCTAAGGATTGAAATCCTTACATCATTTCATTTTTAGCTAGTTTCCACATATTTATACAATCACGTCTTAGTGTAGTGCGACTTACATGGCAATATCGAGGCTGAAGCGGTTCTTGGATAAGCGAGGTCATTCGCTTATTTTCGAAGTGGTCAAAAGGCAAGGTTTCTTGAATTACAAAGTGCTCCATCCTTTCCCGAACACAAGCCGCCTCGTAATGCCACAACGATCCATCAATCCCCATAGTTGTTTGACTAGAACCCGACATGGCTTTCAACGCGAGACAACTTTTGTTCATATGAGTTTTCAACGTAGTATTCCCATCTTCTTTGAAAAAACCCCACATTTCTTACATCTCGCTTTTCTCAGACCGCTCGACATTACACACAAATCGTAGTTTGACCAAATTATCGGGTTTCTATTCATATATTTGATAGCCACCACCGTAAGATTTGTTGACGAATCCCCAACGCCAACGGAAGTTTGAGATTGCCCACATCCGGATGCCATATTTTGAGAGGGTTTTGCGTTTTTGAGAGTAATTTTATGTTTTTAAGATTGTGATTTACCCTAAACACCCAGCCCCTTATATACTAGTAATGGGGTGTTATTTTGGTAATTTTTGCAAAAGAAAGGGCCAAAAAAGGGTAATATTACTGTTCTGTTGTCTGTTGTGCTGCTTTATAACGTTACAAAAAAAATCGGTTTAAACCGGTCCAGTTCAAACCGGTCGACAGAAAGATATGCAAACCGGTTTACAATCCAGCGGTTCGGTTGTCAAGAAACCGATTTTCCTTAAACCGGTGTTTAGGGAAACCGATTTTTGATTTTTTGGTCGGATCGGTTTGAAAACCGGTTAAAATGTGCACGCTTAATTAGGGGTGTTCATCAGCTCGGTTTTCGGGTTTGTTGTTTGTATGATCCGGGTTCATCGGTTTGAAAATTTTGAAAGTAAAAAACAAAAACCAAACCAAACCAATTATAGAAAGGATAAACGAAACCATACTCCAAATTAGAATTCGGTTTGATTTAAGTCAAAACCAAAAAAAACAAATTCAAGTAAACATCAACATATAATATGAAAATCACAAATAAAAACTTAAAAGTTCAAATAAAATTAACAAATTAAAAGGTCTAACTTTTTAGTGATTTGCTTCCCGAAGGGGGTTGTTGATTCATTTTTATAGTGACAGACTGACACATGATGTGTGAAATAATGCTAGGACTCGATACGGTATATGTAAATTTATTGGAATCGAATAGGGAAACTCTTGCTCTCAGTCCTGGATATGCATTAATTATTAATTTGAGGAGTGATTAGCGTAAAAGATATTTCAAAATATTAGGATTGTTAGTTAGGATGATAATATATATATATTGCTTATTTTTATGTGAATAGAGATATTTGATTTTTTCAGTTTGGTTTGGTTATGTTTTTTTCAAATCATAACCAAACCAAACACCAATTAAATACTTCAGTTCGGTTTCAAACCAGACCACACACCAATTAAAATTTTCGGTCCAGTTTTATTCGGATTCAGATTCGGTCCGGTTTATTTTTCGGTTTGTTTGGTGTCAAACCAAACACTGAACACCCCTAACCATTAGTATATATTAATTAAAAAAACGTGAACTGGTCGGGTGATCGAAAGCCGGTTTTGGCCAAAAAACCCGACCCAGTGGCTTGACCATATCAATTAAAAAACATATTTTAAAACATTGTTTTGGCCAAAAGATACCAACTAATTTATTTGTTGCTAAAAAATACCAACTAATCTACTTGTTGCTAAATAATTTGCAACTTTGTTAACAATTTCCTTTCTAAAATTAGATGCTAAATGCATAATTTTGCAACGATTTCTCTATTGTTGTCAAATAATTATTGCTAATGGCGCTTTTTCCAATAGTGTAAGGGGTGTTTAGATAAATTAAACAGGGTTCACTAAGGGGTGATTGGGGTTGCGTTTTCTTGCAGATTATCTACTTATTACGTTTCCAAAACTCAAATAATCAAAAAGAGTGTTTGGGTTAAAAAAGCAAACCGTGATTTTCTACGTTTTAAGAAGCCAAAACGCGGTTTTGGAAAAACAACTCCCAAGCTACTGCTACAAAACGTGATTTTTGATTTAGGCTTGATAATGCCTATAACTATTTTCTAAAACCATTCACTTTTCTTCCTCATCAATAAAATGTTGCATACATTACGTTATGTGTTTATTTCAAAACTAGGATCATTTATGTCATAGTTCTAAGTACAAGGTCTCTAATGACAGTAATAGCGATAATGTCTTGATGGTTAGCTTATATATCAACAATCGTGCTCTATTATGAATAATCAATGGGTTACGTCCTGTTCTTCTTCGGAATTGATTTTTAAACCCTTAATTCCCAAGCTCATCAGAAGAGACTAACCATTGAGCTTGTTCTCAATCTTAATCTACTTTGGATCGAATCATTGGTATTAGAGGAGTACTTTCCTTGGATCTTTATCAAGTTTATGAATTATTGGCAACTTCAAACAATTGGAGTGGTTCATAAGTGGGTGAGAAGTCTATTATTCAGCAAACTATACCTGGAAATGTCAGTTCTAAAGTCTAAATTCAATCAATTTAAGATTTGTATAAGATCTGTATTAGATGATACCTAGAAGAGAGTTGAATATAAATAACATGCACATACTTCTAATCATAATAATACAGTTTCTAAGATAAGGAAATTCTCATCAATAATCTCAACAAACCTTGCACAAATTAGTGAAACAAAAATTCTCATTAATAATGAGGAAGAAACACCAAAACCAATATACTTTAAGCACCTAAAACCCCTATGTGTGGGCGAAATTTTATTCCTCCATGGACGATTTTTTTATTCTTCTATTAATCGTTTCTCTATTCCTATTTTG